>JAQIWG010002514.1:0-20193 GCA_034695025.1 Chamaedrilus cognettii | reverse complement strand
TGGGGGTGTCGGGGGGGAGAAGGGGGTGAGGGTGGAAGTGGAGCTCTTAAGGGGTACACTTTAATTTGGTCTTTTATTAATTAATTTTATGATTGAATGGCGCAGTGAGGAAAGGGTTGAGTTGATGAGGTTGCCGCGAGTTACAGTGTGTCACGTGTGTGCTATGGATGAGGGGGAGGGATGAGCGGATTTTGATTTTTTGCAATTTGAACTGAGACAGAGATTTTGCTCACAAAGGTAATTTGAATTTATCCACTCTATCCCTTTTGTACCAAATTCTAAATTGGCCCTTCAATACGAAGACTGGAACGCATGAAATTACTTATTCGCCTGGTTCGTCTAATACTCGTATACTGTGAATAGTAATTTTGAGAATTTTTGAGCTATTAGGAATGATGAGGACTTGTTTATTAAACTTGCATATTTTTTGAAAAACTTGATCTCCTGTCTTTTAAATACGCGTGATCCCATAGTTATTTCATTTTTATGACTCGATTTGTGCATAACCGAGCTCTTTTGTTCTCATCCAATCTGATGTAAGCTAATCTTAGAGCTCTTGAACAAGATGTGTTCTACAGTTATCAGGACTAATGAGCCGAATCTGGCAGGCATCAGGTGATTCCCAGGGACTCTAGCCACGCCTCCCGCCCCGCCCCCTGGTCATTGCTCCTTCTGACAAATGGCCAGGGTGGCGCGAGGTCAGACAGTGGCATTTAGTCATTTATGACCTCTGTCCGGATTGCAATGTGGCGGCACAATGCTAAGTACTATAGAATACCAGATGAGTCAGAAAGAGGCTGTAACATTATCTATCTATAGCTTAGGCACAACAGGCTGAGAGGCTAGGATTTAGCCTATACAAAAGGGTGCTCTAAATCCTGAGCCACTATTAAATCCGTGTTGGAGAAACCAGCTGTTAAGGTGTCGATGTTTTTGAATTTTTTGAACGTTAGCCTATTTGATTATTTTTAAAGAGCCTTTGTGTCCTATAACTTGTTGTGATATAAGTTTTCATTAGACTGCAGTGAAAGAATGCCACTGATGGTTGATACCTATTTATACACCAGCACACCTGCGTGGATATCAGTGCCAGATGATTGAACTCTCACTCTGATTTGCAACTCTGGACTTTTAAACCAGTCCTTCACCGTACACATGCCGTCCTTACAATGGCAAAAAGGTTAGGAGGGATACTATACCCTCCCAAACTACCCCTTCTATCGGTTATATATTTTGAATGATTATTATGAAATGCAGCCTTTATTTCATGATTTAAACTGCCTTTTTGCCAGAATAGGCTATATACAATTTAATAGTAGTTTGTGGTTTTGAGTAATTTGATCGTTGATTTTTATTTTTATTATATTAAATTTGTGCGTCGTCTCACAGGATCGGATTTATGATGATTGGGTGTTGCACAAAAAATTGTACTCTATTGCAATGATGCAATTTTGAATTGAATAATACGGTACAATTTTAAAAGTGAAACTTAAATTGAGCAAAATAGTTAAAAGTAATGATTTGTAATTTAGGATTTATTTTTATTTTTTTTAATCCCTAGTCAGATATTTTAGTTAAAATGCACTCTGCGACTTAGCGACTGCAACTTTGCGACTTTGCGACTGTAACTTTGCGACTTTGTTTAGCAAAGCATCCACTCCAGCCTCCTCCTCGACACTCAGCGAGCCTCGACGAGTCTGTCTGGCATGGCGCTATTTTTAAGCCTTTTTCATGGCATTTCTTCACTATAATGCAGCGAAACCAATGAGGTTAAAATTACCGTTTGAAATTTATTTCACTGTAGAGAGTAGCTACTAGCCAATGGCTAAAATGGTTGATTGTGATGAATCGTTGACCGATTTGCTCAACAATAGTTGCATTCCCTCAATTGTTGGCAGCAGTAGCGCCACACTTGGGGGTGTGTGCGGGGAGGGTCAGGTCCACGACCGCAGCGATAGGCGTGAAGCGGTGGGAGTTGAAAAGATCATGGCGCCCTGAGAGAGGTGGGGGTGTGTTGTGCTGAATTTCAGTGGATGGGGGAAAAGATGTATATTTGCTATTAGAAAAGTCTTGAGTTTTAACTAGTGGATGGCAATTTTTTCTTTTCTGGTATGAGCAAATGTATCCGCCAGACAAACAGATATACATCGGGTAGAAATAAAGTAGGATTTATACAGTATTTTGTGTTTTGTTATTGATAACTAACGGTAATTTCCTTGCATGATAAGCTGTATGAAATTTTACAAACAAATGTTGACTTGCTGTTCTGTAGACAGGGCTCGGCCTGGGTTTTAAAAAAAATTTGCCACTTTGGCGCCAAAATGTGTCTTTTTTCGCCACGTACAACTTTTTTTTCTCCATTATGCTTTTTAAATTGATATTTGAAAACTAATATATTCGCAGACAAACAGTTGCTACTGCTCAAATTAATCAACCTAGCATAGCAACTTAACCTGTAGACTTACGTGAAAATATTAACCAGAAATTGGCATTTATCAGTGAAACACAACTCAATTTAGTATTACAGAAAAAATGGGTTGCAAAAAATTCGCTATATTATAGTCTTTCGCCAATCTTAAAAAAATTACCCACTTCTGATTTCCTTTCGCCATTTGGCGAATTCGGCTCTATGCAGGCCGCGCTCTGAATGTAGGTCAACCTTCAGCCTCCAACATGAAAAAAAGGCATTTTAATGTTTATTTTTTTAATGTTGACGACACGGTGGTTGATATGGCTGATGAAATTAAATCACCTTTCCAAAGGGTGCGCAGAATGAGTGCCATTAGTGCAGCGACGAGAGTAAGGCCGTACCTATGAAACAGAATCCATGTTGTGAGCTTTCAACCTTCAATGGGCAACAGAGTTGAAATATCAGTTGCAAAAAATTTGCCATATTATAGTGTTTTGCCAATCTTAAAAAAAATTTGCCACTTCTGATTTTCTTTTGCTATATAGCGAAAGTTCATTATCATGCATTTTGGTCATGTCGTTCTTTGTGTTCAGCTCTTTGTCAACTTCGTAGAAAACTACGTTTTTAAGCCAAACAATGCTTTAAATTAACATCGGTCAACTATTAGAATAATATTTTAGTTGAGTAGCAATTTTTTTGTTATGCAATATAATATATAATACATGATGTTATTATAAGACTGGAAAACGCAAAATTAAACTTGTGTTTCTAGAGATTATATGAGATATTTGCTTGCATAATGTTTGAGGGGGAGGCTTTTGCTTTACTCTCCCTTGACAAGCGTCAATAAGCCAAGCTCATAAACAGTCTCTGAACGAGGCTAGTAGCTACTCTGGCGCGGGAGGGAGGTTGTTAACTATATACAGGGTGGCACTTGTAGCCGCTAGGGGGGGGGATGAGGCTGAAAGGGGCGTATGTTGGGCCGCGGAGGTCACACAACAATAAGTCTGGGCTCAAGTATCGCCTCACCGATTGAATCACACCCCGTCGTGTCACCTCCCCCTCTATTCATCTACTGCCTCCCCTATTCATCTACCTCCCCCTGTATTCACCTCCCCTTGTATTCATCTACCTTCCCGAGTAGGCTGCCACTCACTGGTTGCCACACTGAGCACTGATGTTCACTATTGGGTGGGTATCGGTCGAGCTATTGGGTTGGTAGAGGTCTAGCCATTGGGTGGGTATGGGTCAAGCTATTAGAATGGGCGAAGTTCTGGTGGTCAACCAGGTACCGGGTACAAGGATCATTTTGACAAAAATAGTTGAGAGGTAATGATTTTTCTATCGTTGTGGATTGTACCATTCTTGAGAGTTAAGACCGCAGCTATGTTTTAATTTTATATAGTAATTTTATATCAGTATGGAAATCATTTACTATTAAGTGGATTTATGAACACATGTTTCACATGTTTGCATTGTTTCTGTGAAATTGCCAAGCTTTTCATTAATGCGGTTTGTGTAAATAAGCATGACTTTAGTGTGGAATCCAATATGAATTTATTAATAGGTCACTCTGTACTACCTCTAACAGCTCATTTGATGTGAGTTATCTTCCTGCCGCGCCCCCTCCCCTGCCCTCCGCACCCCTCCCCTCCCGTCCCCGCCCTCCCTGTCAAAACTGCGCCCGGCTGCACCCGACACATAAAGCAGTCGTTTTGAGCGGCTTGAGCCCAGTCTCTTGCACGCAATGCAGCTGTTGTGTGTCGCAGTGAGCGCCAGTGCAAGTTGATCTCTTCCTGAGCGGCCCGTCGGTGACTGAATCAGCGCCCGGATACGTGGACGTACGAGATTTCAAGGGGCGTTGAGCTGCGGGTCTGCTGCTGCCCTCAACGAAGGTGAGCACCCCTGACCCCTGTCCCCTGACCCTCAGGGCATGTCCTCAGTTATCCTACTTGAGTTTTCATTGAGAGTAAGTACTGCAATTTAGGCTTTTGATGTAGAAGTTGTGGATCTGTGAATGGTACCACTGTTTGCAGTTTTTACTTGTGGCACTACAGTTTTGTTTTGTGAACCCGCTGTGATGGACTTGTGCCTCAGTTTTGGAGTTACCAGTAATAGTTGTAGACTTGTAGTGCCTCAGTTGTGGACTTGTAGGCCTACTATCTGCAGTGTGCATTTGTGCACTTGTAGCATCACGCGGCAGTTTTGAACTTGTGACATCACAGTTTTATTTCAGTACTGTACGCCAGTTTTAGACTTGTGATACCGTATCGTAGTTTTGACTGATCTTGGTTTTGATGCTGTACAGTGATGACTTTTGTTTGGTTACTGATTAGCTGATATATTAAATTTTTTGACTAAATTGTGCTTTGATTAATGTTTTTTTTTGAGGAGTTCAGCATTTGTGTCTGAAGTTTTTAAGATGCTGAATTGATTTATAAACTTGCTAAGTTGCTGCGCAAGTTTCTTTCTTGCCATTGCATGATTTTTAGTAAATTGAAGGATTGCGGCGCTTACACATGAATACATGAATATGCGATAAAGTTAGCGTTAATTTGATATTTTATCAGGAGCTTAGAATTTATTTAATGCCTTAAACTGCCTATCATCACGCCCTCAGGCTCTACGCCCTCAGGTTGCACGCCCTCAGGCTTCACACCCTTAAGTTTCAAGCCCTTAATCTCCTGTCCACATTTAATATGGCCATACTACGGCCCTCCCCCCCTCACGTTTCGCAGTGGTCATATGAGTTAAATCTTTAGGCAAATTCCAGCCTAAGTTTAGGGTGAAACCTAACGTCATGGGAACGCTGGAAGTCGTTATAGTAATGCACAGCAGTTTTTATGAAGTCGGTGTTGTATGCATACTATAATCATGCAAGAATGTGCAAATTGCTCGCTTGTTAGTTTTAATGGAACAATGTAGCACTTTTAAAAGATATGTAAACAATATCTAAATAACAATTTTGGGCAAGGACTTGCAATAACATTGCTGTAAAAATGACCTATGACAATTCTAGGACACTTATAGTCAAAACTTCACATGGGAGCTGGAATACAAAATTTATGCATTTTTCAGCTACATTAAAATAAAAATTAAGGTATTATTGAGTGGACTGAGAATGAAACGTATACCGTGCATTTGCCGCTAGATCTATTCGACTTTTTTACTTTTGTAAGTTCTTTTACTCTTTGGCTTAGAACTTAATATTTGATCATCACGAGGCGGGGAACAAATCGTATTATTTTGTCCATTCATGACAAACGCTGTACCGGCAAATACAGCCATTGTTTAACAAAATGCCTGTATAAATGAAACAGATTCTTTTTTAAACATCAGCCCGCCGCCCACTCCTTGAGGAAGAAATGGTGGTATAGCGGCTGGTACAGGTAGTGGTGCAATAGGGCCTTGATTGCTCGCTCACCTGTACGGGGTGCGCTCTGAGGAATGAGGTAGTAATACACCATAATAGTCAGTGGCGTCGCCAGTAGTTAAGTTTAGATGGAACATTTAAGAGTTGTAGTTATAAATGAAACCTTTATTTGGGCAATTTGCTTATTGAACGCGCTCGATTTCAGACAGTTACGAAACACGAGTCCGGCCATTAATGAAAATATGACTGGTTGAAAAATAAAAGTCAATCAGTTAAAGAACGCATTATTATTTCGCATTATGTTTTTTAAACCCCTGCAGGCGGGAGAACAAATTGGCTTGCAGCCCAGAGCTTCCCGGACGAGTCATATAAGGCGACTAAAGAAGGAGGAGTGGATTTGTGCCGGCTCTCTTGCACAGAACCGGACTATCTTTGTACTACGCACGGTCTCTAACTACAAAAAAACATAATTTCCTGTCAAAATATCTTTTAGAAATTCAGGTGGGGCACGTGTTCCACTGCCCCGTAGCTACAGACGCCGCTGATAACAGTTTTAGAGCCGTGCCTCGCTGTGATCAACCCGGCTGGTGGCGCGGAATGCTTTAGCTCTGCCGATCATAATGCATTCGGTGCAACGCAATGGGCGCTCTGCAAATTCGCCATCGTCGAGCGTGACGGACCTGAGTATCGGTCGATTTATATATTTGTTTTTTAGGCGGCTGGGGTGAGGGGTTCTGTATCCCCACTCACTGTTTTTTATTTAAGATTTTTTGATGCGGGGTTTGCGTCCTGAGTATATAGTGTTTAAGAATGAATGGGCTAGGAGTTATTTCGGTTTCATGACTATGAAAAGTTGGAACCCGTTTAGTTCTTTGATGTTGCTGCAATGGTATTAGGGTACATAATTATAATCTAATGTCATTTAAATAAATTAAATAATATGAGAATTATGATAAATTGTAATAGTTCTTGCAAATGTATGCATACATTTGCCCTTTAGAGTGGCTGTGATGCGGTGACATAGTCGGACATAGCAACATTGAAGCAGTTGAAGCAGTTGCTTCGGTGGGGATCATAATTCTTCCAGAGGCCTGTTTCTCAGAGTTTCCCTAAACTTAAGACTAAACTTATTCATAAATATGATTTGAAACGAATTCAATGCAATCCCCCAAAGCCATGACGTCATCATTTGGCTTATTTCACGTGGCGCCGTGGCGGTGCAGAGTTTAAAATTACAACGCTAAAATTTGCCTTAAGATTTTCTTAAGAACTTCTTAAGACTAAAATTTGCATAAGATGTTTTTAGAAACATGTTTTTAAAAACAGGCCAATAATCGGTGAGTTTTTACTCTAGTGGGGGTTGGACTAGAAATAGGACGTATCGCTGCAACCTTTATTGTTATCTATAGCTAATTCTGTTTGTAAGTAAATGCTCCGGACGGCAGAAAAGTCTGGCTACGCACTGCTGAGGTGGTATGAGCTATAGAGTCTGACAGAAGTGTCTCCTGAAACTAAAATCTTGGAACCGCTGTGATTCTGTAACTGTATAGTGTACTCAGGGATTCTGAATGAGCCTTTAAGGCAGCTATTATGCTATCGAACACTGTTGAATGCTGGGAGTCATATAATGTATAGGAGGGGCTGTGGTGTTCTTAACGGATTATTGGAGGGGAGGTATGAGGAAGGGTGGAGACTGAGGAATGTGAGACCGGGCTGTGGGGGGGCGGGGGGTTCAAGCAGTGGCGTCAGTCTGGCTTAAAATGGAGAGGAAGGTTGAGTTTAGACAACACAGTTCACACTGTGTCATTATAGTCCCTCTACATGCTTATAGTGTCAATAGTTCAATTTCAATTATTCATCCATGAGATCAAAATCGGTCCCGTCAATGAAATTTTGATAATGCTCTCATGAGTTCATAGTATGCTTATATTCATAATACATATTCATATTCATAATCATAATATTCATAACTTAGGCGTTAAGCTAACTCCTGACTAACCCTACGCTAAGCCTAAACGGAATCCCCAACCCTAATTCCACTTCTCCATATTAATGCGTGATGGAAATGATTGTCAAATTGGCCTAAGTATGGTACTTTCTGAGCTGATAAAAGGGGAACAATAATAAATGCTTGAAATTCATATCGTTTGCACACTTGCCATCGATGCCTGTGTGAAGCCCAGTACAAGCAGATATATTGTGTCCGATCACCCAAGCGTTCTATGAGCGTCAAGCGTGACGATACCTATGCTTCACCTGCTGATGCTTCTCCACTCCTTCCTGTTTTCTCCCTCTTCCCCTCCTCCCCTCCTCTACTCAACCCACAGTCACCTTGACACGGCGCACCTTTGTGGACCCCCCGGGGTCTCCATTCTTTGGGGCCTCTTCCTCTTAATAATTATTGGTTTTGAGAGCCGCGGGGTGTAAAGCAGACTTCCACTGAAAGCAGGCTTTCATGCCGGCTGCATCGTGTGTTGTTGAATATGCACTATGCAGTGCTATATGCACCATCTGTTTCTTAAATTAAGGAAGCTGTGTGCGCGCGCGGTGTTGTGTATATATGCCCGGATGCACGAACTGCTCCTCAGATGAAGGGAGCTGTCAGTACATGCCAATTAGCAGCAGTTTGGCATTTAAGTTCTATAGTAGCGTTGATAGACTTCGTGACATGATGACTTCAGCGTGATGCGGCATATAAAGAGTTTCTGATGACGTCTTTGGATCCAAAAATGGACTGTATGCATCAGTATTTTATCGGTACTATTCGACTCGAAATTTCTTATACCGGTATGTGAGTATTGCGCGACAGCTGATTTTGAATTATATGGCAAGAGATACAGTACATTTTGTGTAATGGTTGTATGCTTCATATATATATTATCCACTGTTCTGACTTTCGAAACGATACGACTTGTCATAAATGTACTAACCCTGCTGAACAGACTACAGGCTGTGTCTTCATCTTCACTTCACATCTTCTTTCAGCCATGCACTGCTCCTCTGCTCATTAGGTGGAACGGGTTCTAAAGAAAACTCGTTTGATTAATTGGTATAGCGTCTGATTAATGCATTCTGACGATGGCGAGATAAAAATTAAATTGTATGGTGCGTAAAAATGAGGATTTTTGTTCAGTTGAACCGGTTCACGAGTGTGACCATCACTCACTATATAAGCTGATATGCTCTGAATCGGAACGTGTCTGAAAGACTGCGTGAGAGATTTTGACAGATTAATGTTTTGTGTGATTATTTATCGGCTAAGCTGGCTGCATTATTAAAAAATTTGTGTTACAGTCTGTTTTAAGCTGTAGTATGTATATGTTGTGTATTGGGCGTATACATAGGCCAAGCTATGTAAAATGTGGTGAAATACTTGGGTGGGCATTGTTCAGCCGGTGACTTCTTTGAAAGGCGAAACTTGGTGAAAACGTTTAGCAGTAGGCGCGCCTACATTCGTTTTCAGATCTCGCCAGTGTCCTCACTTGACATGATCCATTTTGCTCAGCGGACCAGACCGAAGTGCTCGATGATAATCATTATTGCTCGATCCAAAGCTCATGCCAAATGTGCCCTATCTCTACCAATTTTCTCCCCCCAAGGTCTTATTTGATTTTTCGCTTCATATGAACTCACGAGCGAGGGGGGGTGCTGACAGATATTTTTCACCCAAAAAAAGTACCTATATCCAGCGCTCAACATGCTAGTCACAAACATAAACACCGTCAAACTCACATTCAAGTAACTTTTTTTTTTTTTCTTGCTCGGTAAATTGCTCAACAATTGCTCGATAAGATAACTGCTCAACGATTGCTCGATCGGACCCTAAATTGCTTGAAAATCCAGCAATTGCTCTGAAAGTGAGAACACTGGATCTCGCTTTTTCGACAGTAACAGTTTTTGACCATACTATATATATTATTGTTGGCTTATATATTATTAGCCTAGCATGACATGTTTTTTATCTGACACTTCAATGATGATGTTCTAGATAGCTGTTAATAATTGTGTTTTGATGTAGGAGCTTACGCTAACGGAGGAGGGGGGTGTGTGGTGAGGGTTGTGGCCAGGGCCTGGCACGCGAGAGTAGGGGGAGCAGGGGAACCAAATGACTTTATCCCCAAAAATTCTGAATCAATGTCACTTTGCTTTCCCACTTCCCACCTTCCAAGCCCTTAACCCCTAGTCAGATATTTTTGTTAAAATGCACTTTGTGACTTTGAGACTTTGTGTCTTTGAGGCCTTTTGAAGCCTTTTTCAAAAATTTTCTACACTATGATGCAGCAAAATCAATGAGGTTTTGAAGACAAATTTGGTGCAATCGGTCCTCGGCGAATGATGGGACAGGGGAATATGCAAATTTTGGGTGGTATTTCTTCGACACCCCCCAAAGAAATGGAGGCACAAATTTGTAATCGTGGAATGTTCGATATTACCCCTTCAACAGCCAATCCATGCCGGCGCATACTTTTGTCTCTTTATTATCTCTTCGACACTTTTCTAACGTACACCTGCAATTTTTATTTAAGCGATGTAGACGAATCACTTTGTTCCCATAATTTGTTTGATAATTTGCTAACGGACGAGGCAGAGTTTTGTGAATGCATTGCGATTTTCAGGAGTTAAGCAATCGTCACTTTAATCGCGTGTGGTCACTTAACGTCGCGTGTGAGAATATTTTCGCGCGTGCTGTTGGTCTCTGAGCTCGTTATCGAGCACGAGTTGCCCATCGTTTGTGAAATTTAGTTCCGTGTACATTGCAGGTTGGAGAGTCCTTATTAGACTCAATCAAATGCAAGACAAATAGAAATAAGATTTACAGCTGCACAATGCAGGTACATGATTTATGAGCATGAAATAGTATAAAATCGATTTATGTCTCAAATTATGACTTAATTCAACAAACTTTTTTCGTGCGGAAGACTTTTTTCCTCCAGTGCCAAAACTCGCACGGAGGGAGGGAGGGCTGACGAATTTTTTGTGAGACTATTCTTTACCGTGTTTATTCTTTATACAGCTCTTTCGATACTAGAGCTATGCATGAGGGGATTTTATTTCATTTGCGCATGTGCGCTTATTTTATTTGCAACTATGTACTATTCCTGTATAATGGTACATATTTAGCACTGCACATTTTACCATGGCATATTTGCATTGCAACCGCACAAATCGGCATCAACTGGACACTCAAATAGGCTTATGTTCTGTCTGAATTATATTCAAAGTATAGCCGGACAGAGCTTAAAAGTAGCATATAGTATAATATTATGACATAATATCCTGCAGTCATCGGTTTTTTTCCATTCTAATTGATTCTACCGTTAAAATATTGTAAATAACTAATATTTATTTGTTGATAGCTTTTACCTGTTGCCGTTAGTCCACAGTAACTCACATCAGATAGTGAGTCAACGGTTCATGATGCCCTCCAGTCACAGTTCAAGTCATTCAGTCATTGTGGGGTTACATCGTCTAACATTAATGATTCAGTTATTGGTTTCATACCACAGGAATGTCAGAACTGAGAGGCCTGTGGCGACAGCGTCGGTGTAGAGGATTAATTTAGTTTTGCCCAGTTTTGTACACTGCAATAATTATGCCTAAGACCTGCGGTTGTTTTTTCACAATCTCCATAGGTACATGTAGTTTTGTAATGACTAAGTATAGGCCTACCTGCTTTGAGAATATTAAGATACTTTTCCTCACGTGGCAAAATAATTTTGTCGATCAGAAGCAGTGATACCGTTGGACAAAAGGAAATTTCCCTGAATTCTTGATATCTCGTTGAAAGATATCTGAATTGCATTTTTTGACGATGATATTCCAGGCGCACATTATCAAATGTGTCATTTTATAAAAATATCCCAAGATATGAAAAAATTCCATCAGATCCCTCAATTATTGAAATATCTTAAAATTTAAGTGCAAGTGCATGTGCTAATAAAATCAAGGAAACGAAACAGCGTAGCCTAAAAGTGGCTAAAAGTAACCTCACACAAAATAACCTTCTGATTGGTCCCCTCTGATTGTAATAACCTACACACTACATAGTCTGCAGTTAGGAATTCTTCTTTCACCCCACACACCGACTGATCGTTAAGCGAGAACTAATCTGTTTATGAGAAGTGTAGTTGAGCGTCAGTTAGTCAACTGTTTGTCATCATCTTTCATTGTCCACCGTCTCCTTGTTGTTGTAGGGCTCTGTGCTGTGTCAAGGTGTCTGAATCATGCCGGTACTAATTATTGAATTAACTGTACTTGGACGACTTCATACCTTACAACAGGTTACTCACCCGACTGGGTCTGGTTCCAGTGAATTTATTAGTAAATAGAATACAATTTGAATGACTTGTTGCGCATTTGCAGAAGCAGACAGCGCCGCCAAATGAGAATGTGACTGACGAATTTGAACGTGTTGTCAAAGGGTTGATTTTGGCACATCTTTGATATTCTCAAAGCCTGTGAAACGTACTTTTATTTCTAGTAATATATATATTTATGAGTAAAATTGTGATTTGTAACTTACTGTTCTTTGTATGCTTTCATTTTCACTAATGCGACATTTTTCTGCTTGTAGATGAGCAGCCGGTGCACGTTGAGATGAAAGAAAACAAATTTGGCCACAGCCATTCAGCATTTAGTCAATAGCAGTCAATGACGAAGAACCCTAAGATAGCCTAATGCAAATTGAAGATGTTGTGTTTCGTCATTTCCTACAAGAGCGTCTGGCACACGATTTATTGCCAGTAAATACGCAATTAACGTAATTCATTGAGTTCGTCTTTTCTTCTTTTTTCCATTAAAAAATTGCATTGAAAGATGTCGCAGACAATGAGTCTTGTCGCAGAAAAAACTACGCACCACTCCACTGGCAGCCAATCACGCGCTTTCTCCACGCCACCGTCCTCCCAGCGCTGCGACTGCTGCTGCCGGTGTCCTAGCAACGGTTATCATGACAACGGAATTCGTAGGCAGCACAGCAATGACTCAGACTATCGCCATGGTAACAGCGTCAAAGAGGTTTTAGCGACGCCCGATACCAGTCCATCCTATGTCTTTACTGGTGCTAGCAATTTGGACTCTAAGGGGCGTTTCTCACACGATATTGTTGATGACTGTAAGGACAGCAACAATAACTGTCACATTGCAAACTACTACCCTAATGCCAATAGCGGCAATGATTTTCGCTATAATGATTATGCCAAGTGCTCCAGTAGGTCCAGCACGAATGGCAGCAACGGTAATTATAGCGGCCATTATCGTGATGACAACGGGATCAGAGATCCGAGTGACAAAATCCGCGGCGTGAGCGGTCTCGCTAATGAATTCAAGAACAGTATCAAGAGTATCGAAGCTCGTTTCGGTGCGCACGCCTCTACATCTTCAGTGGTTAAGATAGAACCAAGTCCCGGAGATGAATTTTTCGGTCAAGTGTCTGGATTCAGTCGCATTAACGCTGACTACGGACTGACCCATAACCACCAACAAGTGTCTGCTAACAATCGACAGAACATTAGCGTTAAAGACAGAGGTGGAGCGGGAAAGCGTGCTATATATGAGGGATGTGGTGTAGGTGGAGTTTCAGCTCAGGACGAACCTATGGATTTGTCCGTTGGGCAGTGCAGGGATAAAATGGAAACAGGGGGAGGGGCGCATCTGCAGCAAAATAAGAGAATCAGCACACCCACTAGAGCAGGTAGCAATACCGCAGCATATATGACTGGACTATATCATGTGGCCTATATTTAGTATATTTGCTCAAGGCCTAGTTTTGGTTTGTTTATAGATATCTCAATTACTTGCTCGCACTGGACGCCATTGGTGAACTGGACTGGTTTACTTCATTTTATAGTCTGTTGTTGGTTTTCTATATTCATCTATGGGCCTATTTTATGAGTTGAATCGCATACAATATATTGCTACGGTATGGAACTGCGATCTATCTTTCATAGTTGTCGTGATGTAGAATTCATATTTTATTCTTTTTAGAATTGGATCAAGCTGAAATTTAGCTGATATGTCGTGTGATTTCCTGAAGCCCTACGAACTGCACGCCATTCCTTTTTTCATGTAATTGCAATGATCTGTTTTTTTGTGATTTAATGTATGTGCTGTGTTGATGTTTTTTGTATTTATGGTTAATTGGTAACATTATTTGAAGGTTTGAAATGCGATAAGTGTTAATTTATGTTGTTTGAAAGTTTGATGTTTAATTGTTTTGTTGTTGTTGGTATAGGGTTTCCCACTCCTCACAGTGCCTGTGGCTCCGGGCTTTCCAATCCACCCCCCGGCGGACACTCCTCCGTTTCTCCTGGTTCCTCGGCACGAGGTCAGGGCCTCTCTCACCCCCCCTCTTTAGGGGGCTGCCATTTGTACTACGCACCTTCATCCCATTCGGCGCGCAAACGTTTAGAAAACTCGACAGACAATGACTTCAAGCCATCCTTACTGTACGGTCTGCCAATCGGAATCAACGGCTCCTCCCTCGCCCCTTCGCCTCACGACAATGCCCCCCGGTACCCCCCTGGGTGTTACGCCCCTCCCTCTCGTCATTATGCCCCGCCCCTCGCAGTCTACTCTCCGCCCACGTCCCCGTCGGAGGAAGACGGAAGATCAGGGTCCGTATCGCCGGCGGGCTTTGCTTCGCATTGGAGCCAGCTATCCGGTGCCATGCCGGGGGGAGGGTCGCGCGGGGGGGCGCATTGGGGCCCCTGCGGCCCGGGGGTGGAGCCAGGGAGCCCTGGGAGCGAGGGAGGAGGGGGGTTGGGGGAAGGGTCGGTGAAAAGGAGGACCCACAAGTGCGGAGTGGCGGGGTGCAGCAAGATGTACACGAAAAGTTCGCACCTCAAGGCTCACAGCCGCATACACACCGGTGTGTGACTACGCTAGGCGGTGGAAGAGTGTGGGAACGCAGAGTGTGATGGAAGTGTGATGAAAGTGTGAGGCCGTGTGATCATACCAGTATGTGAGCGAGTGTGAGAGAATTGTGAGACAAGTGTGACGGAAGTGTGATGGTGAGAGAATGCAACCTGATTATTTAACCTTTTTTATAAAATTTGTTTCATAATTATATAGGTGATTATATGCAAGGATGGCATTAAATGCGTCAAAAACATTTGTAATTTGCGATGTTATAACGTCGTTTTAAAATTTACGTCACATGTCTAGATCTGACCTAGTTTCATTGTATTATAGCGTCAGGCGTACCGCGTCATGTTGTATCTGAAGAATTTTCGCATGCTTGGGTTAAACGTTAGACTCCGGTTATGTTGCCTAGTTTCTCTTCCCTTGACAGTTTAAAAGACTGAGGTGGTTCGGACATGTGGAACGTATGAATGCTGGGAAAACTTGTGAAGCGGAGGGTAAAGAAAACCTGGAGGAAGGCTATAAGAATGATATGAAGGAGCGAGGCATGAATAGAGACATGCAAAGAGTCGGGAGTTGTGGAGGAGTCTCATCGTGGGAAACGTCCAACCAGGGCTTGCATAAAAAAAGTGGACGTAAAACATAAATGATGAAGTAAGATAAATTAGATAAAGATGATGATGATGATTGGCATGTGCGCGCAGGTGAGAAACCCTACGCTTGCATGTACCCGGGCTGCATGTGGAGGTTTGCGCGCTCCGACGAGCTGACGCGTCACGGTCGCAAGCACAGCGGCGACCGTCCCTTCCACTGTAAGCTGTGTCCGCGCACCTTCAGCCGGTCCGACCATCTCGCGCTGCACATGAAGCGACACTGGTGAGCAGGGTCTCACGGCCCGGGGCGGTTCTACGCTATAGACGAGAGGGGATGCACACCCCCTTACCAGTATGTCAAGTTTTGTGAATACAGGAGTCACGAAAGTTAAGCTAAATTAATACCAAAAAAGTGAAGGTAAGATAATCATCCCCCCTCGAGCTTGTTGAGCAAATTTATGTTTTCCCGTTTAAAAAATGGCGATTTGTGACACCTAAATAATTGTACTTACGAAATGCGGAGCTTTGCGGGCTTGCAAGAATTGTCTACCGTATTTTGTAATTATTGTGACATGCGGCTTATTTGTTCTTTTCATTGAATTTGTATGGGAATCCTATTTAAAAGATGTAGCTATAATGTAGCTATAATAATACAAATGCTAACTACTTCCACAATGTGATTATGATCATTTGGTATGAATTGTTTTATTGTCTCGTGATTGATTGATAAAGTGGAATCTAATAATATCCTGAATTTCTGTTGCATTTCAGATATTCAGATAGAGTTCTGCAGATTCGTTTTCTTCGATATAGCGACCATACTGAAGGGAGCGAAGCAAAGCTCTTTTACAGTTCTGAAAGCAAAACCATGGACTTTTGTTTCTTGCAGGGTTAAGCTTAGCCTTGACAAAACATGTGTAGCGTTACGCCCGTTTCTTCTAAAACAGGCGTGGTGCTTTTGTTTAGCATTTTGAAACCAAAAGGCCTACGCCATCATAGCCGATATTCACGCGTAATACTGCGCCTGCCCATTTCAAGTTAGGCATATAATTTGCGTCTAGCCATCATTTTTGGTGTACTGAGCCTGCCAAACGTAACCCTGCTTATTGTGAGTCGAAACAGCCCCTTAATTAACGTGACGCTGTCAAGGTGTATCTAAGAGCGCCAGGCGTAACGTTGTGTACCGGTTTGACGAACATCTAACTCTTCGTGCCTTTATCTTTTCATCTTCACAGAGTAACGTATGATGAGTATCGTTGGGCTATCTTACTTATATCTCGTCGAGTAGTAATTGGTGAAGCAGCTATTTCATCCTCAATCCTCGATTCATTTATCTATATATATTTTGAGCATTTATTGGTTACAGAGAAGCTGTATCTTTGGTTTACTAATGATAATTATTTATATTTAGTTTATTACACGTTTCATTTTTCATTCGCCGCTTTTGCTGCGTTTAGATTACGTTTTTTTTGTAAGCTATCGATTTTTATGTTACAGATTTCATGTGGATATTTTTTTTTGTCTTATAGCAATGTATATTTTGTTCATGTTTTTGGCATAAATTGGTTAAGTGCCACATTTGGATGCAACTGCTGAATATACTTGTGAATTTCTTGCGAAAGACAGATTGAGTTGGGAACTTAAGATTACCACTGATAGATGGTGTGAGTGTGATTGGAAGAATTAATAAATTGTAAGTATTTTGAGAATGGCGTTCTGATGTTGTTTTTTGCTTGTTTCGTTGCTTTTGAATGATGAATTCTGTATCAATCAATATATTCTGTTTATTTGCTACCGATACCGGTATGTAATTTGTTGTTCGTGGTTCAGATTGCTTGCATTATTTGGCAACGTTTGTCAGACCAAATTTTGATTGAAACCGACTAGCAGGGCTTATTCGAGTGTGCAATGTATACCGATTTGTGCAGTTGTAAATGCAAATGTGCACTAAAGAGAATGTGCAGTGCTAAATTTTGCTCTACAGGTATAGGACACAGGTGCGTTGTACTGAAAATAGGCCTATAAAAATTCATACAATTTCTTTTAGGGGATGGCAGTTCTAGTAATAGTAGAGCTGCATAGACAATAGGCACTGTCATAGCAGAGATATAGAGTGATACCAGTGTTTATGGTCCTAAATCCTGCATCTGAAGTTCTAAATTGTCCTTTTAGTGCCATGCTGGCTAGTAGTAGTTAGGTCGCGTTGGTATGCGTGTGTGACTAAAAAGTTTATTTGAATGATATTAATCCGTACTACTTCTAGATTAATCCGTAGTCAGATCCAAACTTTAAAAGGATCTTTAAAAGGCAACTTTGGCTGCCATAACAGTTAACATGCTTGGCAATGTAGCTACCAAGATGTTGAGAATATTAAAGTTCTTCATGTTTTGCGAAATTAGGAGTTCATTAATGGTACCGTAAGGTATATTGCGAGTCTGCTGGACAACTCTAATTCATGTGTATTATTATGCTACTAGTAATTTTTAATGATTATTGCATCACCTCTTCCACCAGTTTTATTTGTATGCATCTATAATTGTATTTCTGAGCTAGTAGCTATGCTGATTTTTACAGATGCGCTTTACAGTACTTTGCAAATCGTAACTTTTGCAGGATATTGATGCACGTAAATCACATGTTAATTGCCTAATGTGAAAAAATTCCACGGCATCTTAGTATAGGCTGTACGGTATTATGGCTGCGCAGCTTAAAACGATAAATTCAAAGCTTGAATGATTTATTGTGTGATTTATCAACGAATTGCATCAGCTCGTATTCATCACGGTCATGTTATGTTTTATAGTAATATCCATAACTTCTTTAAATAGTAAGTTCTTTATAAATCCGAGCAGTATAGAGGAGATGATGAGATGTATAAAATATAGATGAGCGCTGTTGGTGTCGCTGTTATCAAAATGCCTAAATTGAAGGCAATACAATTCGCATCTCGATAAAGAACGTTTGCTCGCTGGCCTTGATAGCCGCCTAAATGGGTCCAAGGGAATTTTGTGATTTAACTCGATAAGGAAATAATGCATTTAACATTATGCAATTGTCTTTTTCATCAGAGCATTTTTTGTGTATCGTACCTAATATGCTTGTTCGCCTACTATTCCGCTAACCTATACTATTTACAGTTCATAATGTTAATTAGAATCTGTGTCATTCTTCATACTTATTATGTCGCGTGTTATTTCGTTGAAGTGGTTACTTTGTATCACCGCACCAGTTGATGAGAGTGTTGATTCTGTGATGCTTTAATTATTGCAGCCAAAGAATTCAAAATTACAGATTGTACATAGTTCTTCCAGTATAGCATAGACTATACAAAGTTGCGTATTCTATTACAATGCGATGAATTATCGATGATATTACTTTTTACATTGCATTTCTATTGATTCAGATAAATTTGGCATTTATTGTTATTTACCCTTTTATAGTAGCTCATCAGCCCATTTTTACCTTGTATTAGGCTACACAAATTTAACATTAATAGTTAGTGAAATTAACATTTTCGCTATCAAATTTGGCCATTATACTTTCGTTTGAATCCTGAAATGCCTTATTAACTGAAGGGCACTGTCATAGGTCTACTTTCACTTTAACTGTGAAAGTAGAATTAAAATGTGAACTGCTATAATGAAGGTTGCTTTTTTCCACAAAATAAATTACCAGTAAATTTTCGTTAGATAACTAGCTAGGAATCCCTTAATTTAAACTATCAAGAATACTACAACAGTAGGATAACTGCTAGAATACAGTTCAAAGGTCAATAAAGAGAATGCTAACACCTCACTGCAAACTTTAGGAGCATTGTAAAGTGGTCAGAACACCCTCAACTAAAAATTACGATTTTAGAAATCTACATAATTATATAATAATATTTGTCCACTGGGTACCACAAAATAGACTCCGGTTTCACAGGAGATAGAAAGTCAAAATTTATTACTCCTGTGGTTTTGTAATGTAAAAAAAACACAAAATATGCTTATATTATACTTCGCCTAAGAACAATACGATCACTGCATCAAATGACACGCAATCTAATCATCATGGAACCGTGAACAGTATATTTCCTCATGTATTCTTCAACAACAACAACGTTAAATGAATATCGGAAACATTTAAGTCGATGAAGTACAATAAAAACGATCATATGTTCTCGCGACGATTATATAATTATTATACAATAACAGCAATTCCGCTCCACTTTGTGTCTCCGCATTGCTTGCTCTACTTTTGCCACAAAATTAATTCATTAGCAAAAGTCAAGCTCACCACAGGAAACTGGAGGAAGAAATTGACTTGAGAATGCAACATAGACAGAAATATTTTATGAACATTACACGCCACACGCGTCACTAAGCCTTCTGATTTTCAAATTTATCTAGCAATCGCAACCTAAGTTGCACTATTACGAATGTCAAATCTTAATTCATTCGATTACAAAATACCGTTCAACATCACACCCCACTCCACGAATCAAAATCATCGCCAATTCCTCCCATCCAAGTTCGACGATTAGAAATCATCGTCGCTATCGTCATCGCCCTCCTTCCCACGTATCGCCTTCTTTTTCCCCGGCCCCGCACCGCCCCTCGCCGCGCCCAGCAGCCCCTGTGCCCCTCCCCCCGCGCCCCCTGGGGGTACGAGTAGGTCGCCCGAGTAGTCGATGACCCCTGACCTGGCCACACGCCACTCCATCACTTCGGTCGTGAAGTCGTCGCGCCCGCCGAGATCATCGAGCCCTGCAACGAGTTTTAAATTGCACCACGTTACAGCGATTCGCATCACGTTTCCTTTATTTACACGTTCATGGTCGAGGTCTATAATCAGGGGCGGACTGGCATGGTGAGGGACTGAGGGATCCCTCAGTGAGCCCCCCTCACCCTTTTGTCCCCATGGGCCCCCTGCAGCAAAAAAATTAAATGAAAACGAAAGAAAAATTTGAATTT
>JAQIWG010002513.1:0-20193 GCA_034695025.1 Chamaedrilus cognettii | reverse complement strand
ATATATAGCCTGCATTATAGACTTACGTACATCATCAGGCCTACATGATGTCATACACAGTGACATAATGTAAAATTACACAATGTCGTAGTGATCCACACAGTCGGCTAGAATTGTTTATACAGCCCACTGCGCGGCAATAGGACTGACTCAGCCGGGCGTGCTTTAAATAACTTCCATACTACATTGCATCGCGAACAGTTTTGGTATATCCAGAGATGTTAGGCGGCCATCGAAAGACGATATACACTGCATGGGATTGCTATCACTGACCTTATCGCGGGCCTGCTAACAATAATTTCTAGGTTAATTCATTCTGGAAGCTGCGCCAAACCCGTCCGCGGCTTAGACGTTAGGCTGAGTCATTAGTGAGCACACGCATGCAAATATAGGGCAAGCATTGTTTGTCATGACTTATCCGCTTATGCCGACGTGCGAGGTGGGCCTCCATTAACAATTAACAACATCACTGGCTTATCCGCAATACGGGGCGTGCACACTGCTACAATCTACAGGCCTGACCACTAGCCTATATTTCAGTGGCTTTAGTCAGCGAAGCCGAACAGTCCGTTTCACTTCTTGGCAGTCTTTTGAAAGGTTGCAAAGATCTGAGCAACGAGCCTCGAGTGGAATAACCATTTTAATATAGCTTGATCATCCTTTCGATTTCAATTTCAATATTTTAAGTAATCCGTTGTTACATTGATTATATTTAAAGCAAAAAAAACATCACCACGGACATCACCATAAACATCATTACCCCAGCCTACTGAACAAATCCCCATTTATTGTTTCTGATTGATTTTGTTCTCTGATCGACCCCTGATCGACCCCTGCATGATTGACCCCTGATTGACCCTAGCATTCATTTCCAGACTAATGCTCAGCTTGTTTAGTTCAGATGTTAAACTTAAAGCATCATCGCGTCGATGTTTAACGATTTATTGAGATGAGCTAAATTGACCATTGTAATTAATTTTTATAATATTCATTTTTAACGCGGCGTTAACTCGCGAATGCGCTTACTTCTCAATTAGAGTTGCCCCACTACGGCCACTAGGCCACTACGTTCATTAGCCCGCACTAGGTTCAACAGAGTAGTACGCTAGCGTCATCTCGCGCCTAGGCGATGAGTAGGCTGTTCAGCGGATCGCTAAATGTTTTTCTACCAGAGGCCTCGTTCTGTAACCCGCGTCCTAATGGTATTTAAGCGCTGGCAGAGCTTACGCACGCTAGTTGACTTGTTTACTATTACAGGCCACAGCAACCGGAGCACAGATCTGTGGTTGAGTGAAACCCGCAGCGATTGTCTCATAACGACTTTTATGAAGTAATTTTTTAAACAATATTTTCGATTCATTTAGCTTAGGAACTATCTACGTTAAAATAGTAGCTGGAGGCTTCTGTTTTACTGAATGACTGAGTTCAAACTGAATACTTCGGATAAAAAAGACGTAGAAAGTTATAATCTTGGATGCGCCAGGCTTGAGATTTTCTGAAGGCAAGTACATGATATTGTAGAAGACGATGTGTTCCTATAAAAATGCCTTACCAGTGAAAGTATTGATAGGGCTAAGGCAGTCCTTGCTAGAAATTAGACACGGCGTAAGCCACAGTGTAGCATGGTGCGTTTGGCTCCTGGGCTTAGCAGTTTAAGAAATATTTATATTTTATATTTAAATATTTATATTATATATATATATATATTATTATATATATATTTTATATTTATAATTTATATTTAAATATTTATATAAATATTGATTTGCGCGCAACTAACTATAGTACATGTCGACTGAGTAGTTATTGAGAAGACTAGCCCAGTGTGCTGTTATAACAAAATTATATTTTAGATCGGCTGCTTGCTGTTGAGATATTGTAACTGTAGACCTACTTCACAGTCTTCTCTATTACTTATTATTATTTTTGCATCATGTATTATTTTTTGCTACCCGTCGGACGAGGTGAGCTTCTCTGTTAAAATTCATAAAGAAATTTAGTGCTGGAATACGACGCGACAATCGAGTGTATATGGTCACTGAACATCGTTGCAGTATTTCTTATAGTCACAGTCGACGCCTGCAACAACAGAATGGTGCAATGCCCTAAACATGTAATTTGACGAATTGAAAAAGAGGGTGTTTTATTTTTCCCACCATGAAATGAAGAAGGCCAACGTGTCCCGATTCAAACAATTTTTTTTGGAGGGGTAAAGACCCAACAGCCTACTGCAAAATGACGTCCTTCCCGACTCTTGTCATATTAACAGGAGCCGGCACGATCTCGAGGCATCTCTGTTGACTTTGCATATTGATTGACTGTGAAGTGTACGGACAGATGTGGGCCGCATTGCAGCTCTGTCGTGTTAACAGTGTTAACTGCGTAGACCCACCTGCAGGGAACTTATACAGGATTTGAAAACGGCGATGAAGGGGGAGGTGGGGAGTTCATAAATACTTTGGCGGTGCAACCACGAACGAAGAACCGTGGGTTATTTTTTGCTCATTGGCGGAGCTCATGACGGTGTGGTGGGGGTGGTAGTCATCAAAAATTGTTTCGACGACCCCAATGGGGAACTGTTGAGGCGCTCCGTTGCTAAATGTTTTTGGTGTGTACTGCAACATTGGGGATTGTAAGACGTATGTGTGTATAGGGAAGGGGGGAGGGTGTGGACAATGTCTCACTAACCCCTGCCGCTTTGATCGTATAATGCACAGTAGGCCTACATTTGCTCTGCAAGGCTTATTAGTGCTGGTAATGAACTGATAGGTAAGCCATAAATTACAGATGCTATATTGTGAGGTAATGTACTGAAACGCAAGCTATAAATTACAGACACTACTGTGAGGTAATATGTTGATATGTAGAGCCATAAATTTCATCGGGGCCAACCTATCGCTTGAGAGTGAGAGGTCTAGAGCGGGTAGAAAATGCAACATTAACAATGTAATTATTTATGATACAATGACGACAACAATACAAACGGGTGTCTAAAAGTAAGCGACAAGTTTGCAGAATATTTTGATGAAGTCAAACACAAAAAATTACTGAAATACAATTATTGTAATGTAGAGTGCAGACTAGTTTTATGATATTTCAGAACAAGCCTCGCTCATTAATCCAAGTCATTGACAGCACTGTGAACAGTTTGCTAAATAAAAAATGAGTTTCAAATGATTTTAAACGCTTTTCAGTGTCTTTCTTATATCAGTGCGGTCAAATCCAGACTCATATTAATTATGAATGATATCAATATGTAGACCAATGATGGCCAGTTTAAAGCTCTTTACTAGAACTAGGATTGTTCTGCTGCAGGCGCATTTGTAAGTCAAGGTTTTGATTGGACGATCGTCGTTGTCGTGAGGTCAACGGACGGTCAGCGATGTTGGAGGAAGGCGTGTTGCTGAGGCCTGCGCGTTGTTCATCACTGCTGCTGCTGCAGCTGCTGCTGCTGCTGCTGCTGCTGCTGCAGACAGTCATCGGACAGCAACAGGTATCAAGATATCCATCAATGCACAAATTTAAATACACTTTTAATTTGTTTTAAAAGTTTTGTCTTTTTTCAAATCAATCTTTCTTCACATCAAAGTGATACATCTTGCCTAGTTTAGTGGCCGGATTCCCTGCCCAGCAGGGGTAGACCGTTTGCCATGAACAAAAGCACCCTCGTGCCCTGACCCCACGGAGGGCATCGAGGAGCGCCTGAGGGGCCTGCGGGGGAGGAAACAATCCGAAAATTAATCTAATTGAGGAGATGATGGCTTCGGTCCAGATCTGCCGGAGGCAAATAGCTATGTCTCCTCCCCCTAGCCCCTCCCGGCCCCTACACCACAGAGGCCTCTACCTCCTCAGCCCCTCCCTGCCCCTACCCCACAGGGGCCTTCACCCCCTCAGCCCCTCCCTGCCCCTACACCACATAGATATTCGTCCTCCTCATTAATCTGGAAGTGTGGATTAATCTCAAAATGTGATTATACACAAACTCTTGTGCTGTTTTGCTGCAAGCAGTCAAACAACTAGTTTGTTAATTAGCCGACTGCCCCCCGCAGGGTGCTTGGATAGCGACTGTAATGAGGCGTATATTCCAATTAACTGTTTTTATTGCTGTAGATGCGGGGGTAACGTGGCATTAATGCCATTGATTACACAGCCACAGAGCGGCAGTAGTGCAACTAATTAATTTTTAGCCTTGTTATGTATTTCAACAAGGCACCGGTTGTGTTAAAAAGGTGTTGCTGGTTCTGCAAATGTGCTTACGACAATTACCGTTGAGTACCTATCACTGTTATGAGCTGCACATAAAAGGAGTCCTTTCAGTGCTGTTGCACGGGGCACTAAGTAGTGTTGTAAGACCTGTAACCGCGCTGTGGCTGCGCTTTGTAAGATTGCATCGCCTCGTGACACGCTATATACACTCGGTAGTCACAGATTTGTCAGTATTAAATACACATCTACCATGCGCCTTCTATATTCATCCCATTTCACAGCGACACATTATCAGTTTGAACCGTGATATGACTGTAAATGTTTTTTAGCAACACAGCAAGTAAGTTTCATATTGAGCTTCAGAAATATCTTGGTATAACGATTGACAAAATAAGTGTGAAACTTGCTTAATAAATCAGAAAACCACTGAATTGGCTTTTATAAAGCTGCTCTGAAAGTTGAAACTGAAATATATAAACCTTTTATTCGCCACTGGGGCAGTTTACACGTCTATATATGGCACGTTTTGATTGCGCTACTGCGGAATACGAAAAAATGCGAAGCATATTTCCTCTCCTTGCATTCTGATAGATTGTTGTTGATTCGGAGTTAAAGATAAGCCTTCTGTCAAAGACACGGTGGCTATCTGTGCAATATCATTGACTCATAGTTATTCGTGTATATATGGACATCTATGCAGACGAGTGATGTGAATATGATTTATGGGCCTTTGATTACTTATTCTCAAACTTTTGCTTTTTGCTTTGTCAAAAACCATGGAAGGGATGAAAAACAGATAAGGGGTTTAAAAAAAATTAAATCTTGGGAGATCTTGACTCGACTACCCAGGGTGTTCTTTTCCTTTGGAGGTGGGGGATTTCAAATTAAGATGAGGGGGCTCAACTCGTCAAATCCCCCTGTCGACACAACCCCTGAGTAGGCCTATCGGACACAATTTAAATATTATTTGAAAATAGAGTTAGTCTTTTGTCATCGAAATTAATTTATCGTCGTCTTTAGACCGATGATAAGGGAGCGGCGCGCGCGATAAAAGGGTGTTTTGTAGCGAGGACGACATTCCTGGGAACTGTTGTGCGCGGCCCTGGACACACGTCACACGTGATAGATACTGTGCGTTAGACCACAATTACTACTAGACGTGATAGATGGTGTTGACGCGGGACGTTTAGAGCGTCTGTGCACAAGTCGTAAATAATCTCTCCTTTGTGACGCAACTTGTCCCACGATTGTGGCATATCTTTAATAATGCGCGCTCAAACAATTGCATTGTGGCCGATATGAATTTTTTTATGATGTTAGATCAATTCGACAAAGCGAATAACTTGGCCGGTACAACGTTGCTGGAACGCTGTTGTAAGGGAAATTGCGAGGATGTTGAGAGTGCTTGGAATGTTCTAAATAGCATTCTGGATGTCGAAATCAGAGAATCTACAGTTTCCGTTTGGTACGCGATCAAGAATTGAAGCTATTTCTGAGATTGCTCACTGATGGTGTTGTTGATTATTAACATTCTTGCCTTCAAATATTTAAAAAAGAGAATTGACATTCAACAGGTTTATTAGTCACGTTTAACATGATCACATCTGCATTATACTGGCTGCAGACGAGTAATTAATTATGCTACAGGCCGTGGTGATCGCGCTACATGTGTACCAAGTATATTTAGGCATCTATAATACTTCGCTCAGTTTATGAGCGCACTGATATCCCTACGAGGTGAGATATCCCTGCGAGCTGAGATATCCCTGAGATAAACGGTCAGATTTGTTCATTCGGTCCCAGTTCGGTCAGAGGATCTCTGTTCTTACGATCCTTTCCAGCTCAGGCGTACATTTTTCAGAAATAGCAGACCGCGCGAACTGATTATATTTTATGTGTGAATAAGTGTTAACTAGATATATAGATTGTGGAGTCAGAGCTCAGTCAATATTTGCTCACGACGCATCGGTCTCTCTGCTATAACTGTGAGCGAAGTACGCCTGTTGTAGATAGGAAGTCTTTATGCGTAACTGAGTGATAGATATGAGAGTGTGCTCCAAGTGATCTATAAATAGAACAGTTCGACAACTATTTCAGCTGATTGCTCAGCCATCATTGCTTGGCGGACGCTATCTAAACCCACTAAAGCCGAGAGGCGTCTGAGTGGGTAGATAATGGGCGTAGTGAGTGTAGTGAGTGTAGCTATATATAGCGGGTGTAGTGGGTGTAGTGAGTGTAGCTATATATAGTGGGTGTAGTGAGTGTAGCTATATATAGTGGGTGTAATGGGTGTAGTTAATAATAGTAACACAGCAGCTATTGAACAGATCCACGCGTGAACAAACTAATTTTTTTTCACATTGATACAGTAAAATTGTGCTTTAAAAATAAAATATTGATTTAATGCAACAAGTGAAGGCACTGCAAGAAAAAGATAAATACACACACAGTTGAACTTAATAAATAAAAGATCATTAGCCGATTTCTAAATTTATGAACCGTTATGTGTTATGTCATATTGAAATGGGCAAGCGATTTAACAGTGGTTGTGATAATGTAAGTTGGTTTGGCGTCAGCTTGGTTTGGAATTCACTTTATGTGGCGCGGAAATAGCGACCTAAACCACTTGACCACTTAGCTATAGTCTGTAGTATGTGAGCACAACAACTTTGAAGTACCCCAGTGTGTCAAAGAACTGACGGGTCGAGTTTTTGTTCCGCCCTTCTGACATTATCTACGCGGCTCTTTAATTTATATTTCAAGAGCTAAAGGTATTTTCTTCTTGTGGCGACATGGATTTGTTCACGCAATTCGCATTCCACACCTCTTTAAAGGACGCGAAGAGCGAGCGGGTTTCAAGTACATTCCTGATGAGCGCGCGATAAACAGTGGCAATGACCGACCAGTGAACAAACGACTTATTTAAGCCGACAACAACGGAATCTCTGGACTGGAGGAGTCGTGAGGCTCAAGCCCCACTCAAACCGTCGTTTTAACGTCGCAACTCTCTCCCTCCTGGTTACAACACTCTACGACATCCATGCTGTACATGTATGCCTCCACTCCTGAGCAATAATGGGTCACGCGTTTCAAATTGGCATGGCTTGCATTTATGCGATCAGAAATTAAGCCAGACTTTACTATAGTCGTCTTTACTACGCAGTGGGTCTACACGCGGCCCTTAAAACTTCAAAAACCTTGAAGTTTATACCAATTATGCAACACTCCGTTTCATGCAAGATATACCGTTATTAAAGACACAAACTTTTAGTAAATGATACTCCTTCCCTGAATTTACAGCATTGAATTATTGTTTACTAATCACGGAGTGAAGCTCGCGAGCAATAGAATTAACGGCCGTACTACCGTGCCACACGGCCTAGAGGCCTGGAGTAGAAAACAGTTTACGGTTGATAAATGATAAATTAGTCGTAAACGAGGGAGTGGCCTATGCTAGTGTACTGTCTGCGATTTGTAGCAATTTGATTCACGGTAGAAAATGATATTCGCAGACTTACTATATAGCATAGCCTCTAACGATTTGTTAACTGCCAGTGTAATGGCTCTATTTATCCGTAGCCAGGGCTGAACTAGTATAGGGACCGTCCGGACATTGTAGGCTTGTAGCTTCAGCATTGTGTAACAATGACAACATTCGAGTTTTTTTATGTCACACACAGTGAATGTTCACAATGTTGTTGACATCGTATGACCACCCCTTGGATTATATAAAACGTTATGACATAACGATCCAATGATTTAAATTGCCCTTGTCACGTTGCTAACTTTCGATATGTTCGCACTATGGAAAAGGTTTAAAGTTGTAGTATTGAGCAAATGTTCATTGGCTAGGACAATGGACAAATAAACTGTGTTCAAAGAATGTGGCGCTACTGAGCTTCACGTGCATTTTACATATATTTTGTTACGTGGATATATTGGATAATATTATAAATAATATAGGCTAAACTGTTAACGATCTATCAATCGCTGTGATGTACCAGACTTGGCTTTTGCAGATAAATAATACCTACAGATTGATTTAGAATTAAGAAGTGAGGGCCTTTTGCGTCACTAACATGCTAGTTCTTCTTCTTCCGCTGCGAGTTTTAAGACCGTGTGTAGCAAAGAAGACTATTACAGTCCGGTTCTGTGCCTCGACCTCGGCTTTACTAAGCTCAGAACCGGCTTCCCCCTCTTACGTCGCCTTTTACAACTCGCCTGGAAGCTCTGGGCTGCAGCTCAATTCCTTGTTTCCCGACCTGCAGGGGTTACTAAAATGCTACGATGGTCTCGATATTTAATTAAACTAATCATTAACCCTATCTTGTGGGTGTCAACCGAGAACAAGTTGGTGCAGACCGATGACCAGAGCCACTTCAAAGGTTTGCATCAGCTCATTGACCGGGCGACCCTGAATGCAAGCCGTGAAGGATCTGCATCCGTGAACTTGGGAGGAAACAACTTGTGTGTACGTGTCAACAGCACGTCAATGAACTCTGCTGCTGCTGGGCCCGAGGCTAAAATTAATATAAGTATTTTTAGACTCGAAATGACTTGCCGCCCGGTCTTGTATATTATTAGTTCTTTGTTGCGCGCGGGCGCGTCGATTGATAGCCGTTCTATTGACTCTACAGCTCGGCTGTCACAGTACTAGTGTGTGACTGAGGCGTCTGTTGGCCACTTAAGAGCCATTGGAGGGTACATCGTTGTTGCAACGCGTTGAGAAGTTATCAATGCAGTGACACCACGGCTTGACCAATTGTAATGGACTATCCATAACAAAAACGCAATAAAGACTGCATATTAATTAATGCAGTCTAAACATTAATTTGCCAATCTGGTCTCAGTTCGTACATAAATTTGAATGTAAACCGAGTGTGCGTATTTGAAGTTTATGCACCAACTTACCCAGCTATTAGTGTAGTAGGTGATTTCAATTTTTTTATGCATTTCGGTATTTCAATACTTCAGTTATCGCTTGTCCCAAAACTTATCTATGATGAACCCTGGCACCCCCTGGCGCCATTTTAGTGAAATCATCCTTGACTCTTTTTGACACTTTCATTTCATCCCCGATATAGGGATTAAATTAAATTTCTCCATTAGTTTCGTAATCATCATTAGCCTATAACAGAATCATACTCATACAGACTAATGATGTCATCATTTAGCCTAGCCTGAATGACTACCCTATTATCAAATGTTTTAGAGTTTAAGTGGCGATGTCTAATTTGTGCTGCATAGCTCTATGTTCACACGATCTGAGTTCCCTTATTTTCACTCCCCTAGTCACAATCCCTCCCGCACTGTAACTAGAGTGTCTCGTTAGAATATAGAGGACACCGAACTAGCACAGCATGGGATGAACTAGACATGTGATAACGATTGATTTAATTATAATCGCTGTGTTTTTTTTATCAGAAGGATAAAAAATCAACTTTGTCAAATGCCTTTTATATGTCTAAGACCTCAGTAGGCTTACTTGATGCTTCATTAGAAACAAGCAGAAGCTTGTTTCGAAATTCTTACACCTAGCCTTATAACTTCAGTTGTTGCCTACAGTAGGCCTATGATCTTTGTATTTAAATCTTGTTGATAGAATGTTGAACCCTTGTTAGATACAGCCTACGTTAATGAACTTAGCACTCACATTTGAGGATAGTTGTTTAGTATAATTTAGGTCCTACAGTTTGTTCTTTCAATTTCGCAGTAATAATAATAATGATCTTCATAAACTTTATCGATATTGTTCATGGAAAAAATTTGTGTCCATCATTTTATCGTTCCTTTGAAGCAGCGGATTAGCCAATCATTGTGCTGTCCCTAGACAAGACCGTTGATTGGATGACATGATTTATGGACGATATCGTGGAATGCTGTGCAATCATTTCAGTTCATTAGAGGCGCAGACAGCTCGTGTCATCGCTCATTACCAATAATTGATGTGGGGCTGTTACAGTAGTTCAACTTGTGCACATGTTATAGAAGTCAATCCATGGAATTGGTTTTATGTGTTGTTTACAAGTCACCCTGTTGTACATGTAGTGTTGTCGCTGGGTCTTGGCAAGTGGCTGCACGCTGATGAAGAGAGTTTTATAAAGTGACACTATTTAACTTAACATTTAACTTAACATTTAACTTAACATTTAACTTAACATTTAACATTTGCGCTTCATTTAATAGAAATGAAGCGTTGTCAACTTTTTCCAATGTTCTTGTATGTGTATGATGTAGGCCTAAGTGCAATTTGCCAACCCTGTTTTAGATAGCGCAATGATTTGACTGACTGTGATTGTGAATTCTGTGCACTAATTCAATTAAGCACATGCTGATCTGAAATTGATGGCGCCATGTCTGCAGCATTTGTACGCGTGTATATTAAAAAAATTAAGCATTAAGCTTTTTCCAGAATTTAACTTTTCTTGGGATTTATCGCGAATTAGCCTAGATCATTCAATTATTGTTTTTGTGCTTTCCTGGATCTTGGAATTATAAATTAATGCTGGCGAGCATGTACTCTTTGCTGATACACTGAATCATCATGATTAACACGATTAAGTCCCACGCAGTCATTTTTATAACCAAGGGCTCCTGTAGTTTAATCGCTGTAATCAGATCTGACGTTTGTTTATGACACAGGTTCAGTCCGGGAGCGCCGTGCAGCACACAATCAGAGGCGAGTTAAACGACTTTCAAAATATCGGATTTGTTAAAAGAGGTGTATTACGATCGATTAATTTAATGCAAGATTTTATTAGTTGTGGCTTACCTGTATAACTTCGGATTTATTAAAAGAGGTGTGGAACACTTTCAAAAGTTGTTAACAGAAGGATATAAATTTGGGTGGTCTACCGGTAACAGTGTGAAGTGAGCGTACTACTCTAAATTGTGGGCCTAGTTCAGTAATGTTGCAGTTGTAAATTGATCCAGATCGCCCGCTGAGTGATAGTTGGCAGAACTATTCACGTTTAATACCTCGCTGCTGTAAGACAATTTGACATACCGTGCTTGGCCCAGGGTAAGAGGGGCGTCAGCGAACATTTAATTGCTAAGAGTCGGGAATATATTATAGTGACATGCCCGTTTATTTTAGGTTTAGGTTTAAGGTAAGGGTTAGGGTTAGTTAGGATTAAGTAGGTTATGTTTCGATTAGGTTACGTAAGGAATGATTTATACAAACACAGTATGGATTTCAAATGTGCGTTCCGCACATTTGAAATCCATACTGTGTTTGTATAAATTCCATACTGAAATAGAAATCCATACTGTGTATTGGTAAATTGTAATTTGTTTGAAAGCCCTCACTATATTCTTTAAGTATTTTCTGTCATTATTTTATTATTTTAGTGAAAATTATAAAGCTAGTATTATGTGCTTAAGATTTCAAACACAGCTAAAATTTGACTATCCCCCCATATTATACCCTTTAACTATGTTACCGAATATCGAATCTTCTCTGTGAAATTGTGAAATGTCACATTTTTCAAGGATGAAAACATATTATAAAAATGAAAGTTTAAAATTTACAGTAAACAAAATTGAAAGAATACAGTAGCAACCATACATAGTTGCTTACCCCTACATTCTATCGTTCTCCCTCTTCCCCTCTCCCTCAACACTTCCAAGTCTCGTGGACTATAAATCTAACGCGACTCGTGCCTAGGACATGACTGCCAGCAACCATTAACCCGGTATTTGCTGCTCCGCGGGGCACACCCCTTTAAACGTTACACCCAGGGAGATAAGTATTACAGATAATTATTGCATGTAATGTATCCAGCAAGTCGCGGAACGAAGAACAGTCTTGCAGCCCAGAGCTCCCCGTGCCAGTCGTAAAAGACGACTAAAGAGGGGGGAACGATTCTGAGGTGGGCCCTCTTACTCAGAACCTGACTGTAATAGTCTTTGATACTACACACGGTCCTTAAAATTCAACCCCTACCCCTGTATGTAATGATCTCCGTGCAAGCCCGGAAACAAAGAATTGGCTTGCGGCCCGGAGCTCCCCGGGCGAGTCGTAAAAGACGACTAAAGAAGGGGGAGCGATTTTGTGGCTGCCTTCTTACACAAAACTGGACGGTAATAGTCTTTGATACTCACACACCGTCCTTCAAATTAAACCCCACCCTGCATGTAATGACTAACACGTTTGCTGTGCTGGCCTAGATGACCTAATTAAAAAATTTATTGTGAAAATGTAGTAGTCGTCTGTGACTCGCCGATCAGCGTTGTTTGGAATGCGTGGAATGTGGATGTTGATTGGGGCTCGACGATTGAATGAAAGATGTCGCCACTAGCTGTCATACTTATAGTGCCCGCACACCATTCGGTCAACACGAAGGAAGGTTTGTCGTTAAGGACGATAGCTGGTAGAGAACTCGTCGAGACACCGACTGCTTGCGGTCGCGTGTCTCGGCGCGCAGACCTGACGTCATGATCGCGTAACGACGAATGCTGCACGCAGCACTCTCTTTGTTAAAGTCACAGTGACCTTAACGACGGCGGCTGGCGCTCGTTTGACCGACAGCGCGAATACCGAGCGGTCCCGTGCCTATTCTCTCAAACGAACGCCACGGTGAACTTCCTTCGTTTTGACCGAAAGGTGTGCGGGCACTTTTACAAACTATCGTGGACGCCCAGGCATCGATCTATAAAATGCTTTGTTTCGGATCAATATAAAAAATTGTGATTCTCAATTTTTCGTGAATTTCGCGTATACGCTATAGCATAATTTCTCAATTCTTCCGAATCCGTTTGTCCGCTTCACTTGCACAAGAACTTTCATGGGGACTTGGGAACCGTAGAGCCTAACTGGTGTATTTAGAGAAAAGACGTCTGAGAAAATAAAGCCTTGAATCTATAACCAATTATTGTGATATGAGAGAAAGCTTGAACCGTTTGCATAATTTTCATTTCACTGCTATTAATTATCTACTAGCTGTTGGTCTACTATACTCTGTAACATGTCGACAGTTTATTACACGTCTGTGACAATAAGCACTGTAGTTATGCGCGCAGGCCTTGATGCCCCGCGTTTGCGACCGGACTGTTAAGCACATGGGTCAAACGGAGCATTACTCTCTGCTAGTTCCCGCAGTGACTGATTTCTGCGTAAAGTCAATAAATAAAGGAACGCTCTTTATGGGACTAGTTTCAAACGTAGCGGCGCTACGTGCGTGAACTCGATGAACTCGCGTTATGGCAGTTCGTGATAGCGGCTAAGTTAGCAACGCCTCGCAGCTCGCGTCTGCGTGCATGGGGCCGGCGGACAAAGAAAGTCTTGTAGGATACTGTTGGAAGTCGAGGCACAGACTAATAGAGCTGGTTTCATCATCTTGAACATCGAAACTGTCGCTTAAGTTTGGGCATCCATCAAAGGCTTTAGTATGCTCGGTAATACTTGATTCTAATTGAATCTTAAGCCGTTTAAAAACTTTAAGTTGCATAGGCCTACAAATTTGAAACGATATTGTAGGAGTTGTATTGTGAGGTGTGCGCGTGTAGGCTAGCGTTCTTTCTCTACCACCCTGTTACTATATTCCTCAACATGCTATTGCATCGCGATATGCTCCGTTATACAGACACGGCGCGGCCGATAGTTTACGGCTGCAGGGCTGGAAATCAGCTCTGTGTGGAATGCTGAAACTATCAGCGCCCTGAATCGTTGCTGCCGCTATCTATAGAGGGTATAGCCTATGGGCGAGACGGGGAGACGAGACGTCGTGTGGACCCCGCGCGAAAACGATTTGTCGGCGACGTGCCGCCCATTAATTCTTCTGAGCTAGTCGGAGCAGAAAACAAGGCATTCTAGTCAAGGCAGAAAACAAGGCGTGGTGGTCTTGCTTGTTGTTTAAGGATCGTGCGTAATAGCAGCAAATACTACAGTCTGGTTCAGTGCCACGGGATCAAGGAAAGGACTGCTTCCCCTTGTTTAGTCGCCTTTTACGAGTCGCCCGGGAGCTTTGGACTGCAAACCAATTATTTGTTCCCCTTCTGCAGGGTCACTGCAGTCACTGCACAATAGCCGAACCGATCGATCATTGGGCCTCGCCAAAGATGGCTTGGCGCCCATGAAAGTTGTGCTCAATTTCGATATATTCGTTAGATATTTTTCAAAATTTACATTTTGCTACGAAGTTTATCTGGCAGATAATAAGTTGTCAAATAAAGGTGTGATTGAAGGCGGCCCTCGGATACTAAAAAAAGTCATTAAATCGAAGAATTCAGTATTTTTGTGAAAGTGGAAGGAGACTAGGGGACAGTAAATGTCCCCGACCGCACCGACATGGATGCGCCTAGCGTCGGACAGACATGTCAGAAGGGTTGTAAGTTAGAGCGACGCTGTTTTGAGAGACAGGAGGCGCGCCCGATACTTAAAACTGTTTATTCTCAAGCCAAACAATAACAATAACAGATACTGTAGTTGTTGCTGCTGAACTACACCAGCCCATGATATGGTTCGCAAACATGAAACTTGTTTTTGTATTTACGTTGCGCAAGTGAACTATAAAATGGTGTCAAGGCTGTGATTTATTTATGAATTTAAAAATGCGCGGTGACAACCTATTTTCTGCGTAATAGATCTGTTTAGGCGGAGATCACATCCTTTGCGCGCGATAACCTTAACATTGCCGATGTGACGTCACAGAAAATATTCGCCGTCTCTGACTGCCTCCTATCAGGCCACGCCCCACTATCTTAATTACCCAATCATTGACCATCTCACATAAAAACAAATTAAAATTTAAAATCTTGAATCCTGCTTATTTATTCAATTCTAATCTACGTGTGTAAATATCAATTTATATTTGAAGTACGGTACATAAATCCGTTTTAAAGTTCAAAATCCGGTATCTTAAATGTTCCACGCGCTCAACTTTCAAGTCCATAATATAACATCCAGTACATAAATGCGTCCATATGGAATAGTAATAGAAAAAAATCACTGTTTGGACTGTTTATATGTAATTTTGTAATTTTTCTAAAGCTGCGGGCTGCGTTTCCCCGCTTTATTCGATTGTCTGCTGTTAAAGTTTGTGTTGACATCTTTGCCTCAGAAACAACAAAACAGGTATCGCAAGGCGGCCATGAGGCGCATGAGGACTGCCGTCAGGGAGAGAGACCCTGTGGCACTCAGCCTCTAGCAAATCTATCAAAGAATATAAAAGAAAGAAATATTATTAAATAGATGTTTCAAAATAAAAATAGAAACTGGTAACATTAAAATCGGAAGACCAGGTCGATGGGCATATGACAGCCATTATTGCAGTGAAAAATTCATGAAAATCTACTTCAATATATTGCAGCAAATAAGTATCAAGAAAAAACAAAATATGAAAAATTTCAATGATAACGAACGAGAAGTTAGTTGTTTGAAATTATTGTCAACTACTGTACTCTAATAATACTAATTAAAATAGACTATGATTGAGTCACTCAAATCATTATTGTCCTGTATGTAAATAATGACATTAAATTGCAGAGACTAAACCCGGTCGTGGTGGTGGTTTTGGGAGTTGAAGGACAAAGACTATTGCTGTCAAAAAAACCACCCCCGTCTTTATCGCCTTTTATGACTCGCCCCGGGAGCTCTGAGCTGCAAGTCAATTCTTTGTTCCCCAGCTTGCAGGGAGTAAATTGTTGACTACCGCTGTGTGCCAGAACTGCTCAGCGGCAAGCCTGCAGCAGTTATTGTGGTGTGTATAAATAATTCCATCAAATTGAAGCGCCTGACCCTCATTGTTCCCGCTGTGCGTCCAGACTGCTCGGACGGCAAGCCTGCTGACGTGGTGTTCGTGCTCGACGCCTCCAACAGCATCTGGGGCCCAGACTTCGACCGCCAGCTCTACTTTGTGCGCGAGATCGTCAACGAGTTCCGCGTGGGCGCAAGTCACGTGCGCATTGGGCTTATCACGTACTCGGACTACCCACTCGTTCAGTTCCGCCTCGACCACTACCGCACCAAGGCTGACGTCGTGGCAGCCATTGAGAACATCTGGCAGAACGGAGGATATCAGACGGATACAGCGGAGGCCATCAGGTATCAGTTCCTTGATAGATATCTCACTTAGATTAGTATTTATTTATATTATTGAACACAGTAACATTGAAAATGTGATCAATAAACATTTTCGACAACATTTGAAGAAACATTTGAAGAAACGATGATCTAACTCCAACTTCAACTTCAACTTCAACTTCTCTACTGCACTCCACCCTATTGGATGATTACTTGCGGGTCTGACAAAATTAAGCGCCTTTGTCACTGGTGCACGAAGTGACTCGAAATCTTTTGCCGTGGCCGGGAATCGAACCGACTCCCTGCCACACTCACAATCCGAAGTCCGCGACTTAGACCATTCAGCCACAACGCTTCGCCAACTTTAATTTAATCTAATCATACACTTATTTGCGTGTCAGATACATGCGCGAGCGCTGTTTCTCCGACTCTGGGGTGCGCGAGAACGTCACTCGTCTAGGCGTCGTCATCACGGACGGCCTGTCAGACGACACAGCGGCCACGGCCGCCGAGGCCGCCAGGGCGCGGGCCGAGGGCATCCACATGTTCGCCGTGGGAGTGGGCCGCGGGCAGGACCGGGGGGAGCTGGACGCCATCGCTAGCCGCCCCTCGGCCTACTACACGTTCTCAGTGGAGAACTATGAGGGCTTGGAGAACATCAGACATCTGCTGGCCATCAAGGCTTGCACCGGTGGGTCATGATTTATATATGTATGTATGTATATTGCACTTTTAACGCACCAAGAATATGTCATGCAAACGGAGATGGAAAAACATCGTTTGCTTGAATCGTAGGTGCGGAAATATGATTTATAAGGTTGTTTGGTTTGCGGATGGCCAAAATTTTACACCTTTTTAAAATGGCGCTCTTAGCATCTTAGCGTCTTTAGCACACCTATTTAAATTACGTTTACTGTTTGTCATCACTCTTCTAATCAAATTTAACAAAGAATATATATGTAGTATGTTGTTAAAGCGGTTTGTATATTCATTGACGAATATTTTTCACGAATTGAAACTACAGAAATCTTAGTAAGGTGCCTGGATTATTTTATTACTTAGGCCCGTACCCTGTAGGCATTGACTTTATCGTAATATTCATGAATCGAAATACTATCTTGTTATTTTTTCTTCTTTTTAGTTGCCTAACATCTTGCTTCGACCTTGCGTGTAAGGTCATTGATAAGCAGCCAAAGACAGCGCCAAATCGCGGTAACACAAAAATAAACTAATCACTAATAATTAAAGCGGTGTAGGCGTACAATAACACACACAAGGAGAACTGAGCAGGTGATTTATATGCAAGAAGAACTGAGCTGTAAAAATAAAGCTCCAGGGCTATGGTGAACCCGACAGCTTGAATTCGCAGGCCAGATCGCACTGAAATTATAATTAATTCCCGTCTGAGTTGAATATAATCGATCGTTTTTACTTGATCGATCGTTTATTTGCGTGATTACAGTCAGTTGCGACGGCCATAACAGTTGTTTGAAGTCTGTATTTGAAACATAACGCTTCCTGTGTAAGCAGACTCTGTTTGACCAATTTGAGCACATGTTTTTTGTTTAAATAGGTGTAAAAAAACGTGAAAATGTACTAAAGAAAGGTGCAAGACATAGCATGTATAATAGATATAAAAATCCTGTGTATTAAATTTTGAGTACTATTTTTTTAATTATAAAACCGCTGTGATTTTCGTTCACGAGGCTCAGCTTTTAATACTATATGTATATTATACTCCTATTTCTTAGATACTTATGCATTTTTTACAATACACAATTACACGCACACACACATTACACATTGCACAATTACACACACACACATTACGCATTACACAGTTACACGCGCACACACATTACAGTTGCACATGCACACACATTACATACTACACAGTTACACGCACACACACATAACAGTTACACGCGCACACACATTACACACTACACAGTTACATGCACACATACATTACACAGTTACACGCGCACACACATTACACGGTTACACGCACACCCACAGTGCACATTACACAGTTACGACCATACAAATCGTCGCCTAACCCTGCCCTGCTGTGTGTCCCCCCCCCGCGCAGTCAGTAAATTAGTTAATGAACTCGCTTGCCGACTGTTTTTCTACAAATGCAAATCAGTTTCAGTTAGATCGCACCGGTGCGCCATAATTACCATTGACTCGATCAACAGAGTGCGCCACACTTAGAAGTGCACCTCACTTTTTAAAAATGCGACAGCGTTTATTTTTCGCGTGTGAGGATCGAAATTTAATATAACTATTTTATGTAAGACAGTCGATATTATTCTCTATTTTAGTAATAAAATGCGCATAATATTATATGTCATATGAAATTATTGCGATACGTACGGTATAAAAAATTATTATTTTATGCATTTATAGCACACCTTTTTTCTTATTTCTTACACTTTTTCTTTGAAATGCAATTGCGTTATTTGTCTGTTCTGCCGAGCATTCACCCGCCTTCTATACTAGCCTCTCCAATATGACGAAGATTGTCAACAATGAGCGCTTCAAGATCAAGTCTATGATTTGATTCATGAGCCAAAGCGGAATATATTATTGCGTAGCACGGACAGACGGCATGCATTAATCGTCGTCACTCATGGCGTGTCCTGAAACATCGGAAAGAAGAAGACTGCTATTCGCTAAAGAGCACGGGCTGGTGGAATCCTGAAAACTAATTTTATTTTAAATTACGAGTCGTTTCTTTGTCAAATTTCTTTTTACATAACGTTCGCGTACGTGAAATTTTTATTATTTTTTCTGTTGTTTCTTCAGTTACCGATCCGCCTACTACCACCACTACTACTACCTCAACAACAACAACAACCACGACTCAGCGTCCCACAACTGCTGCGCCAGTCGAGGCTGACGCGAGAGAAATAAGTTTTGAGTCTGATCCTCAGTCTCTGGTTGGCCGGAGCCACGGTCATGACGACAACGAGCTGTATGGACAGCACGGCAGGCAAGCGACTATTTCTTAGTTTAAAGTCCGTTTTGTTAGCTGCGGGTAGTATCGGGGACAGGTTGGTTAAGATAACCAACTCTGAAACATCAAGAAACTATCCTATGCTTATCGGTCATATCTGTATAATAATTTTGAACTTCATTTCTGAACATTTCTTGTTCTGAATGATAATAATGATTGCAAATAACACACGGTCCTTAAATACGTGAAAAAAAACATTTAAATATTATGCGTTTTTAGTAACTTGTTGCTATTTTGTTTCTATTTATTATTATACATACATTTTAATAAAATAATGAATTGCTTCAGGCATTCAGGGGACCGGGAGGGGGATGACCTGCACGCTGATACTGGTGCCCTGGGGGGTCGTGGGGGGGGCCGGGGGGGGGGTGGAGGCCCCAAGGACCCCTTGGGGGGTGGGGGGGCTGAAGGGGCGGGAGAAGGGGAGGGGAGGGGGAATGAAATGGCGGAAACGGAGGGCTCAGACAGACATGGACACAAACACGGAGACAAACGCAGGCACAGACATGGACACGGCAGCTCTGATGGCCTCAGCGGTCTGCATGATCCTCTTCCGTTATTTTTAGAACAAAATTTGTGCTATGTTTAGAAGAACGTGCTTTTTTGTAATTAGGTTCCATTGGGTACATTCTAGGGGTGGGTTCAGTTGTCCAAGTTTTCATCAATCTTTTGATGGATGACACGGCGAAGGGGGGTCCCCGATGACGTCAGCAGACTCCGAAATGGACTCTAAACTTTTTCTCTGTTTTTTAACCCTTTGGGTGACTTCCAGTCGATAAAAAAGCAGGCCTATGTTAAAGTTAGGCTTGGCCTGTTATATAAACAATATTATTATTATTATTGTTGCTATTGTTAATTGTGACAGGTACTACACCGTGGTTCAATAAAAAGTAAGCCAGAATGTTTATTTAATATATATATAATTTACCCGATCTTATCTTGA
>JAQIWG010002512.1:0-20194 GCA_034695025.1 Chamaedrilus cognettii | reverse complement strand
AGGCTTTAACAGGTGGGGTGTTTTTTTACCCCCAGGGGTACTGCAAAGTGACTTTTCGTAAGGGGTACCACTGAGGGATATATATATATATATATATATTGTAAGCGAATACTGGGATAAGTTTGCAATGTTTATTCTATTTTTCACAAATACTTGTTCATAAGTCAGAAGTATGGTGTTTATGTTTCTAAATGCAGAAATTTGTACTAGATTAACATGGAAAGGTCACAGCATAATCTTTCATCAATAAATGCTATAATAGGCTATATCGTACTTTAATAAAAACCCGTACCGCCAGATATGATACTGTATCCTCGTTAATAAAAGGCCTGCATAGCACGCGATCTAAATCGACATTTCAAAGTGCCCGCCGTTAGCATTGACCCGAGCGCGCGGCCATAAAAATTCGATTTCGGCAGGACCCACATAGGCCTAATTAATATGAGAAGAATCTGTTTTTGCCGGTTAATGTTGCATTAGAGTCAGGCTTTGTGGTTTTCGGCATAAATTTAGTTTAAGCTCATTTAAATGTAGCTAATATTGTATTTGCGTAATTGTTCTCTCATTCATCACATGTTGTATTTTAGATAAGACCCTCTTTTGTAAATCTGGTATAGCGATGACGTAATTCTCAAAATATTTCAAAATATTCAATATGTTCATATGTAGGTAGCCTGTGCAGGCCTACTACATCGTAGGGCTATCACTTAATGTCTTTCGGTATTTACGGATTGTTGGCATTTGCGCCTTTCATTTGACTGTAGGCTAAGCCCACTTTGTTTTGTTTCACGCAGGCTCGTCAATTTTTCACAGACCAATTATTGTACAGGAGGCCCAAAATGATCGTGTTTGCCACAAATTACCGAACAAATGAACACAGTTTTAAAAGCAGAAATAGCGTAAGTTGTGTATTTTTGTAATGTGTCCTATTATGCAGCCAGAGGCATATGATACAGGGTGCAGGTCTAAGATAGCCAATGTAGACCTTGTGACAGGCCTGTTGTGCCGTAGCCGATTCTTTAACAATTGCTTCGCTGGATACAATGTATATTTTTAAAACCACAGTCTTCATTTGGCCTTCAATGTTGTAAGCTGTTAGGAATACGTTGGGCAATACATTTCCTGATCTTGCCACTGGGAGAATCTTGCCAAATCATAATATCAGCTTTGTTTCACACGCGTTATGCTGTTAGTTTGAAAAAACTGATGAGGAATTTGTAAAAGCTTCATGTAAACAAGGGCGCTCGCACATAGATGCAAGAGGGTGCACTTGCACCTCCCTGGAAAAGCGTTTGCTTCCCCTGTGCACCCCACTGACTTTTGCTAGATTGGTTTTCGCAGTGAGGTGACGGTCCTAGAGGAGCTTAAATAGTCAGGCCCTGTTGTTACGGTCTGTCATTAATTACACGTAAAGCATTAATTCATTAAGGTCCGGTAGGCGAAAAAGTTTCTGTCAGCACCTGCATAGGTGCATAAATAAGGTGCATAAATAAGGTGGCATGGCATAACTTCTTATCGTATTTGCAAGATGTATCATTTGTATCATTCAAACGAGTATTAACAATCTACTTTAGTATTAATGATCTACTTTAGTATTAATGATCTACCTTAGTATTTAATTTCAATAAAAATTTTGTTTAACGTGATTATTGCTGTTGAATCGCTTGGATAGACCTCCCAATGCATTCTATATAGGCTTTATCTCTGAGAGAATTTGCAACTGCATTCTGCCTTGTTAAGGAAGAAATTTTTCCATTCAAAAGATATGAAACTTGTTGGAACAAATTTCAAAAATCGATTTAACCAGCATCTTGAAACCCTAAAAAAAACGTTTTGTTGCTTGCAACTAGGCCTACAAGACTTAATGTCAGCGCATTGAATTTCCTTGCATTGTTTGGCTTTTGAAAAAGGGCCAAAGACAGAGTTCATTTTAGCGCCGACGAAATAGGCGTAACATCACGCCTCCTAATTATGAGACGGGTGTAGGCCTATCCTATGCCTAGGTCTTTGAAAAATGGAGTAGCCTAATGGTGCTTTCACATTGGCGTCATCAGGCCGTCTTCGGGAGGAACTCTTCCCCCAAGACACCCGGAATCCAGTCGCAAGATCGCAATGTGAACAGAGTCGTCTTCAGCGACGACGCGTCATCTCGCAAGACAAGACGACGCGACGACGCACTCGTCGTTCCGGAAGCCCTGTCTTCCCGCAAAACGCGTCATCGGGGCCGTCATCCCGTGAAGACCGTTCTTCCCGGAAGACAGCCGGAAGAACAGCCTGATGACGTCAATGTGAAAGCACTATAATAGGCCCCCATTGGAGACCGGAAGCAGCCATAGTAGAGTTTAGGTACCGGTAGTAATGCGAATGAATGGTCCAATGTTAATGCTATATAGGCCTAAGTCGTAATCCCCGCCATCTTGTTACTCAATGTGTATCATAACGCAATAAAGCAGTGGGTTCTGTTTCACAACATTCATGTGGTGGGTTCTAACGATAAGAATGAACATACAAAGTATCGACGCACAAATCGGCCCTGAGTGTTAATGTAGAATTAATTAATAACCTTTACTTTACATTTTCAATATATACATACATCGATTATTTTACAATATTCAATCCAAACTTCAAGCTATTCGCAGATGTAATATCGAGGCTAACTCATGGTCCTCACGATGCACAAAACCACTGAAGTGCACTTGACAGACTTAAACGATCGATCACAACATTTCAATCAAAAAATCAAATCAAATGTAAGCCTACGATAGCAATTTAACAGCGCTTTCTGCTGCCCGATAGCAATTTACCAGCGCTTTCTGCTGCCCGATGCATTTCTTAAAATGTAGGCCTATGCCTTATAATAATTTGATAAGCATAAGCTATTGAACGCTATAAATGCACTGAAATAAAAAAATTTATGACAGAATTCGTCCAATGGCAATACTTCGAGAGCCAGAAGCATTGGATGCAGTACTTTTCGCAGGATTTTTTCACGGGAGGCTCAATTTTTCATTTGAACATCATTCTTAACAATACTCATTTTGACGCAATTTTTCCCTAAACAACATCCAAAAATACAACTTTTTCACCCCATCCGGCGTTTTTTCACAAATTCTAGGGCGGATGCATTACACCCCTCCCAGCGGGTCAGCTGTTGGGGGGTGTTCAGCTAAACCTGGGGCGGTTAAACCCTCCACAGGGGGCGTCCTCAAAATTCCCTGATTGGATGCAGAGTGTATTTCTGGGCAGCAGGCTGGGGGCAATAGGCTAGGCTGACCTGGCTGCGAGTACCTATATTCGCTTCCGGGCGGTGCCATAAGCGATCCCCCAATGTAGATTCACCCGCTACTCAATGTAAGACGCCGATCTTCCATTATATTTGTCTACCCCACGGTCGCCACATATTCTCCGCCTGCTGCGGCGCTCTTAGGCCAACATCCGCTGCTGTCTTCACCGCAAAGGAACCCTCATTATGCGCACACGCAGCGGCGTTTGGCGACATTCGATTCAAGTTCTCAACCCAGTCTTTCCCCTGAATCTTGGCAGGCGCAGAGGTGCCGAGTGCAGGAGGATGCATATGCACCTGTCGCGCACCCACGCTGCAAGGCTCTGGCGAACAGAGCGAGCTGAAGGCTGGTAATTTACTGTTAGCCTTCGAACCGTTCGACGCTTTTGCTTTGCGAATTCCTACCGGCATTTCGCTGCATTTTTCTCGCGGTGACTTCGTAGATGTATTTGCCTGATAGAGCGCTGGCGTGCGATTATGCAAAGTGTTCGGCTTCTTTGAAGGAGAAGAGAAAAGAACGGATGAAGCCGGTGCGGCAGCGAAGAGAGGAATAGCGCCGCGGAGTTCGGAACAAGACGACGGAGCAACGGAAGTAGTTTCATTGCGCGGATTCTGTGCCACGATGAGGACAGCGGGAGTGGCCGCGGGCAAGGCTGCGTATGTGCCGCCATCAAGCGAGAACATCGCTCCGTTGACTGAAGAGGCCGATGTGGTGATGTGCCAGGAGCAGGCGCCTGGCGATCCCTGTGAGCGTTGCACTGGCAAGTCTGAACTTCTACAGGCAGTGGAAACGTAACCGGACGGCGAAACATGCATCGGCATCGCTGGCGATATCAAGGCTGAAACATTAGAAAGAGTTGCCTGAGATGTCGTAGTAGTCGTGGAGTTCACAAACTCGACAGGCGTCGATTGTTCTGGCTTCACCTCAAGAAATCTTCGGCGCTTTGGACTCGTGGCATCTTCCAGGGAATCCATTTGTCCATTGACCGGACTGAGAACAAGACAGTTTTCCAGATGTCGCGACAACGCAGATCTCATCTCCCCATTCAAATCCTGCACGCGCTGCTTCTTCAAAAACTGTTTCACTTCCATCGCACACTTCGCAAATCCATCCGCGTACCGCTTCGGACTCACAGCGTCCTCTGTCGACTGCGATTTTGCATCCACGCTGCAGTCGGGACTCGAGCGGCTGTTGGATTCAGAGGCTGTAAAGTCGGCAAGGAGCGGTGGTGAGATGGGGCTGTAGCAGCCGGGGCTTAAGACGGGGCTGACGGGGCTGCAGCTGACGGAGGGGCGAGAGTGATCCGGCTCCGAGGGAGAGGCGGGGCTGAGAAGAGCAGAGTTGGGGCTGAGAAGAGCGCTGTTGGTGGCGGTGTGGTGGCCAGCACGACGGATGTTTGAAGAGTTGACGCAGCGCAGAACAACGTGCATCTCCTTGAGGTGTTTGACAGTCATCTCAAGGATGTCGGCCTTCTCCATCTTGGAGTAGCGCGATGGCTGAAGAATATAAATAATAAATAATAAATAATAAATAATACAAGCACTATAAATAGTATAATAATAAAAGAAGCTCTTGTAAAATATATTGCGTGTCATGATTTGCGAAGATTGATCGGAATAATCATATTTATCATATGATGATTAATATTTAAGTGATTCTGCAATATATAATTATATGGAATAATTCATAAGAAAAATAATAAATCTGTGATAATCTATTATCTATAAATATTCGATATCCATAGATTATATTTCAAGAACACATGAACAGTCAAAGCAACATAGTGTTTTGTGTATATCACTGTAATATTCATAATCAACTTTATAATCAACATTCATCTTGTGAAGTGCCATATAGACAGATCGCGAATGTAGAGCAGAATCACTTAAATATTAATTGTCATCCGTCACACGGTGTTTTCTAATAGACTGAATTGAGATTTCAACAGCACAAATTCGCCGTACCTCCTTGCTTTCAAAGTCGAGAATGAGTGTCTTCAGCTGCTGCAGACATTCGTTGATTCGTTCTCTTCTCCTTCTCTCTATCATCGGCTTCTTGATCTGTTCACACGTTAAATCAATTTAATTTAATTTAAAAGTTAATGTTTATTATAAATAACACAAATATCAATCATATAATGCTTAAGAAGTTTGACGTTCAGAATGTCCCTGCTATTATTCTGTCTGGCTGTCGATTTGCAAGAGATTCAGTCAGTGGTATAATCTTCAATTGCTTGAAGGTTGCCTTTGCGATAGCCTAAATATTGTAGACTCAATGCTTTTGAAATAGTGTATATCTGATGCGCGCGAGATTCAGAAAGATTTAGCCCGTTTGCGAGATAGACATCATCAATGGGCTATCTGAGATCTACAATGCTGAATTTTTCTAACTGCTGTACAAATGTAGGCTCAGTGCCGAAATAGCAATGTTTAAAATTAATTTGAAAAAACAACATTACCGAATTAACGCTGGACTATTTATATAAATATTGCATCGCAAAACGCACTTTGGCCTGGGTCCAATTTGCAGCAGAAACTGATAAACTACGCAGGCAGAAGCGACGTTAAAATTAATTATCGTAGACCCCACAGTTGGAAACTTAAATCACTTTACTTTAGATTTTCTTCTCAAAATAAATGCGTAGGCCTACTAGCAAGGCCAGCTCACCTTCCGCATCTGAGCCGTCGATGACATGGTCATAGCAAATAATAACTATTTGCAAGTTTACGGAAAATTACCATGAAACTAACAGAACCACGCAAAATAGAAGCAATGCTCAAACAATTTGACAGCTACTTTTTCTTCAATCAACTAACATCTATTAGTAATCTCTAGCTTCAGAAAAGCCGGTCAGCCACACGGAATCAAACGCTTTGAAAAACTCAAGTACAGCACCGCGCAAAGCCCTAGCATAATCCCAACTGTCAACGCCGTGTGTCAATGCGGCTCTACGCTCTTCTGCGCATTCCAAGACACGAGTTGGACACACGACAGCTAGCCTTTATCTGTTTGCCCAATAGACGGTCGTCGGTCACGGTTGAGTTATCAGCGGCTCCGCCTCGGTGACTGTCACGGGGAGGCATGGCTCCGTCGTGTGGTCGGTGCGCGAGCGGGCGCCCGCTGTCGACCGCTAATGGCGTGTGTCAGGCGTTCGACGAAGCGTGACCGTCGCTAGGTGGCACGGGGAAGCAAACGGACACACGTCTGGTTCTAAAAGTTCCAACGAACCAGAAAATTCATAAACTAAAACATAGCAGAACCCTAACCCAAACCTAAACTAACCTAATATAACCCTAGACTAACTCTAGACTAATACTACATTATCCCTGACCTAACTAACCCTAATCTCAAATTTTCATCTTAAAAGAGAATGCTTTTGATGTACGCCTAACTAATGCGTGCATTCTTTGACTTGTCGTTCATTCCTGCTCAGTTCCTTGACCCCAGTCGTCCATCAAACGCGACGCAGTTCGTCATCGCACTCACAGGGACCCGCTGAATGCAAGGCAGTTTATCAATCTGCTTCAACGTCGTCGAACTTTAGCGTCGTCACTGGCAGTGAGGTCGAAAGGCTGATACAATGACCCAGCTGGTTGGACTGTGGCTATGTAGTGACGGTATATAGTGTTACGTATGTCGAATTGGTGTGTTTTTGTCCATGCGATCGCTTTGGCATCACTGATTGGGATTGGGAAGTCGGGTAAAATACCGATTTAAGAAGAGATTTAGGCAGAAAAGTTCTAAAATTTGGCGCGAGACGGAGCTGCGGAAGTGATGAACGATATTAGCATAAATAGAATGGAGCGAATTGAAGGTTGAGCTAAAGAAAGTCAATTTAAGCGATTTGTTAACCGATAAGTTACGTCATTGGTACGTCATTCATCTCGGGCAATTACTTGAAACCAAGCGCTAGGCATTTATCACAAGCATGCCCGTATTATTTTATAAAATTGCGAACTTTTATCTTTTGATATTTCAAAAAGAATAATTCCTATAAGTTGTCACTACTGACTGAAACAGTAGCAACTAGGAAAAGCATTTGCCGTAGCCGAGAAAATTTTAAGATTAAAAAATCAATAAGAAATTTTTTGCGAAAACCCACCAGGAGTGGCAACGCTGCTTCTAGCGAAATAAATTCGCGTTCATTGTCATTATTTGGCGCAGATAGTCTAACTCTAACGCCACTGGGAGACTAAATTCAGCGAGTCAAATTCCGTGTTTTGTTTACCGGTCTGCGCACTGCATATCTTGGTACGGTCAAATCCCCATAAACTTACTTCGAGTTTAATTAAATGCCGAAACACGACGATAAGCTCCAGCAGGTGAGCCGAGGCACGGATTCTGCGGTTGGCATTTTGGCAACCAAAAGTGCGTCATTTAGTACAGTGCTTCTTAAAGCGGCGGTTCGCGGCGAGATAGGAAAATATTCAAATTCTCTCCTTTGATGTTGAATTGACGATGAAGGTATTTCATACCGTCGAGCTTTAGAAAATACAGGCTATAATTCTGTGGTTCTGTGTATGAAATTGAGTCCTATTTTTGGACTACCATTTAGTATCATTTGTACAAATGTCTCATATTTTATTGAGCTATATAAAAATTATTGTCATAAAAATATGTCAGTCCCCTCTACACTGAGAAATCAATTTACCGGTCCATGATAACAAAAATTACCAAAAACTAAAATAGAATAACAACGAAGACTATTACGATCTAGGACCTTCATATGAATTAGTGTCATTCGGATCACTGTTGTTTTTGTATGGTCATAGGCTATAGGCCGCACTGCTAGGCCTACGTAACTCTAGATTTTGACTTATTTTTCTTCAAAAATAGATGTGTACGCGTGTTCGCTACATTTTTTGTGTAAATAAAAGATGCATCATATAAAGTTTGAGAAGCTCCGATTAAACACACGCGCCCACGCCGCTGTCCACCGTTCGCCACAGTGACGGCACGACACAACTGCCGCGTCGTTTTGTGAGTTATTGCAAACAACGTCGACGCTCGCAGGCGGCCGACACTATAGCAGTCAGAGTCGACAATCGACGCGTGTCCTCGCGGACGACAAACGACCCGGGCAGCCGTGTGAAAAACACGCCCGTGTCTGGGCGGAGCCTAAGCGAGGGAATACCACGCCCACTGGGCTGTGTGAGAGATTATGGGCCCGTTACGGAGCCGGGTTCGTCTAGATACGAATTCAAACAATACTCGCTACACGCGGCTGCGCATTACTACTAAGATGTCGCGTGAAATATTGTAAGAAAGGCGTAGTGATATAATTTTGTAAAGACTTGGCCAATATTTTGGTTTTACACTTTCGATAGTGTGTTGGAACGTCGCTCATACGCACTCGTCATTACTTATCCGGTCATTCTCTGCGTTTTTAAATCTGACAAATGCGATAAAAGTTTAGCCCTATAATAGAAAATTCGGAGACAACGTTTCAATCGCCTAAATAGATATGCAACTGTTAAACCCGTAACGTCTTTAGTATAATTACTGAAGCGTTAAGTATTTCTGACAACGATCAAGCGCATTGCATTATTAGCAGACAATGTAAACGACCCAATCCTAGACACGCCTAGGCTACCTTTAGCCTTCGCGATTTAAAATATGACACTCGTTGAGGCGGATGTAAGAATTTGGTCAAAGAAAGAATAGGCCTAAGCCTATAGTTGACGCGAAACCAGGCTACGTCACGCTTGAATGCGTGACCAATAGTAGGCAGTGACTTTATAGCGGTCTGTGCGCGAGAAAACTCCGCCCACTGCTTAATATAATGTATCTTTTATTCACACGAAGTGTAATAGGTTGTTCGCGCAATAGCATTTAGTTTCAGGATAATGGAGACCATGTAATAAATACGAGATAATAATTTTAAAACTTCAGTTCATGAATCATCCCCTTACCGAAATCAAATATAAGATATTTCGCGCTTCAAATGTCTGCGATATTTTCATATTTGAACGTTTTCGAAGCCACACGGAGTGATTGCGTGAAATGATATATTGTTGCACTGATATAATGGCGCCCCTGTCGCTTGTTTGTTTTGTTTTTTGCAGTTTAATTTATCTTTAAAGACTGTGTGCAGCAGAATATCTTTAAAGACTGTGTGCAGCAGAAAGACTGTATACAGTCCGGTTCTGTCCAAGAGCGCCGGCATTGAACCGCTCGCCTTTCTTTAGTCGCCATTTTTGACTCGCCCGGGGAGCTCTGAGCTGCAAGCCAATTCTTTGTTTCCCGGCCTGCACGGAGTATACCAGCGTCGCATGTTTTGCTTCATTGGTACACGTATGTGTCAATGATTCATATATCGATGTGATGATTTTAGCGACGAGAGAAGCTGAGACTCAGGGCGAGAATAATACTTTTTCAATTATGCATTATGTACACCGTAAATCTTATAGCGTAGTTCCATCACGATCCTTATACTTGTGTTTTGTATTATGCCACAGCTGTACTTCACATTTTCTGTCAAATAGTGTTGAAAATGCCACAAATCGAACATAGCATAGTAGTACAGCCTACACGGTAGGCTATAGCAATGTGACCACGTGTCAGTGTAAGCAAAGTTTGCTATCAAAGTGTGACTCGCGTGCGATCACAGATAGTCGTGCGCAGTCGTCAATGGATCGGTATGTCACGTGGACAAACAAACGCTCCCGCGCTAAAACCACACGGCCCCCATATCAACAGATCAAAGCAACATTCCCAACAAGGCTTGTTATGTAAATCTGGACCCCACTATAATCCCGGATTACCACCACACCGTAATCCCACCATAGTACCCGGATTAATGTTTGTGAAAATCTCCACCCACCCGCAAACCTAATCTTAGCCCTTGAAAATCAGTAAGACCGAAGTGAACGGGACTAAGGAGAACGTGAATCATCAATGCGGGTTTATAACTATCTTGGATCATGGGATTATCTTGGGATTATGGTTCAGGGGTGACTGCAGAAATTTTGGATTGGGAGCGCCACGGGGACGCCGCAATTTCCTTGAGGATGCCACTATTCTTCACCTTAATCGCCATACAGTTTCTCTTTCGGACAGATCTCACAAGCGGGGAGGGGGGGGGGGGAGGGGTGCAGACGGACTTTTTTGGCCGATTGTTAACAATATTGAAATTTTCCTTCCCATTTACATCCCCTCCCCCCCCAACTAAAGCCACACCCCAACCATTTCTGATTGGTCCCGTTCAATTTAGTCTCGCTGGTTTCTAAGAGTTTGCGATTAGGTTTAGCATTAAATACTAAACCAAATCCTACCCTGCCCATAGCTCTAACTTCAGGGCTATGGGCATTTAGCAATAATCTAAACCTAAACCTAACCCTAACGCTAAATCTTCAAAACTGAGTGAGACCAAAGAGAATTTGACAAAACGGAATAGACGCGGCCTTCGATTAATTTGTTATCCTCACTACCCCCTGCAAGCCGGGGAACAAAGATATGGCTAGCAGCCCAATTCTCGGGCGAGTCGTAAAATGCGAGTAAAGAAGTGGAGCGGTCTGCGCGTAGCCCTCCGCACTGAACCGGACTGTGATAGTCTTCGGCACTACACACGGTCCTTAAACTCCCAAAGGCGTGTTACCCTCAATATGGCGGCCGTATAGACAGATAGTTTATTATTTGCGCACTTTCGCAGAATTGCGCGCGCAGCTGACGCACTTGATGATAACATTTTCTCCAGAGTTCCCCTAAAGCGCGTGAACTCTCCGCCCAGCATTGCCTTACTGTCTGGGGAACTCTCCGCCCCCCTGGCTTTACTACTGCAGGGGAAAACTCCGCACACCATTGCTTACTGTCTGGGGAACTCTCCGCCCCCCATTGCTTTACGACCAGGGAAAACTCCGCCCCCCGTGCTCTAGAAGCACGGGAAAACCCCGCCCCCTTGACTCGCGCAGGGTTCGGCGTGACGCGACGCCCGTGACGGCGTGACAGCTGCGACAAAGCGCTACAATGAAACGACGACCGACCGAGGGAACAGTCGCGTGCTGCGAGCTTCGAATCCTGCATAAGGCCTCCTTTCCACGATGCATATTTTATATGCAATTTTGCATGCAACCATGTTAAGAAAATTACTATGTAAAATGTCCTTCACTGAGTTTCATGAAGCCGTGCATGAAACCCAGTTAAGGAACAGGCCGTGCATGAAACCCAGTTAAGGAAATCGTTGTCATGACAACGATCGTCCGTCCGCTTTAACACCGTTGTATGCAAAATTGCATGCAAAATTGCATGCAAAATATGCATGGTTGAAAATGCGTGGCATGTATTCATAGCTAAAGCATTTAGAAAACAATTCAATAAAATAATGCTTATTTAATAAAGGAGAGGGGGTTTGTTGTTTAAGGACCGCGGACAGCAACGAAGCGTATGATGCAGTCCGGTTCTGCGCGATGCAGTGACACGATTGGGTCAAAACGAAATAGACCTACGGGGGCCAACCCCCAGATTGGTATTATGGACTCGTACGTTAGAAATAATGTCGATTTCATTACTAACCACCTAACTCTATTTGGACTGCAGACAATAAATTTGCAACTGAAAACAACACGAATTTAATATCTAAACAAATTATAAACTCAACTTAAACCAGAAACAATATTGATCGAATCGATATAATATCTTATGATGCAGAGCGATACAAATTAACTGGCTATAGTTTTGTACGGAATGTCTATCATCTAACCCCTAGTTGGATATTTTAGTTCAAATGCGCTTTGCGACTTTGAGACTTTGGGACTTTGGGACTTTGGGACTTTGGGACTTGGCGACTTTGCGACTCCTGATCGGATATTTTAGTTAAAACGCAATAGTAATATGGCGCTATTCTGAAACCTTTCATCATTTTTCTTCACTAATAATGCGGGAAAACCAATGAGGTGTTAACGCAGCGCCATAGTGGGCTACTGCGACTCTACTACTATCTACTAATATTAGTCACGCAATCGAGTCATCATTCAGACATGCTGTCCACGAGTCACCACTTACCATCGTAGCCATGCACTGTGTTTAGTGTAAACATCGCAATTATTAGATCAACGTCCTCACGATCATTGGCAACGAGCAGTTGCGTAAGGCATCCTTTCTTCGATGCATATTTTGCATGCAATTTTGCATGCAATTTTGCACGCAGCCATGTTAAGACAATTACAATGCAAAATGTCCGTTGTCATGACAACGATTTCCTTTACTGGGTTTCATGCAAGCCGTGCGTGCAACCCAGCAAGGAACAGGCCGTGCGGGTTTGCGGGGCGGGTTTCATGCACGGCCTTTTTCTTGACTGGGTTGCACGCACGGCTTGCATGAAACCCAGTTTAGGACCTTTAACATTGTCATTTTCGTAACATGGTTGCTTGCAAGGTTGCATGCAAAATTACATGTAAAATTGCATACAAAATATGTATCGTGGAAAGGAGGCCTAAGGCATTGAGCGCATTGCACGCAGCATTTGCGAGGATCATGTATTAAGGCCACTTGTAGACGAATATGTGCAGCGGGGATAAAGTATTTCGAACTTAATTTCGTCAAATCAAGGCTCGTACAGTAAAAGCAATGTAACAAACGAATAGGTTCAGGCATCAGCGGGTTAACAGTAGCTTTAACACATTCAATTTTTCTGATGGGCACAGCTGACCACGCACGGCATATTAATTACAGGCCTGCTGACGACAGTGTGTAGGCTAAAATTGTGAAAAGTCGCAAAGCGAATAGGCGCACGTACGTTATCGATACAGTTCAGACTCAAGGCACGCATCCGACTAATGCATCAGACTAAGTAAGATGGGCGTCGTTAGATCGCGAGAAAGCTATTTAACTATATAGCAGAGTTTTACACTGATCAGATGGGAGTTGATCAGTAATTCTCCCCTTTGAAAATAACATTGTGGTCATTATGTTTCTGCCGGTAACTAGGCCCCTACTCTCAAGTAGGGGCCTATAGTTAAGGCCTAACAAGCAAGACTGGCTCTAACACAACCCAAGCTGTGACGATTAACGAGCGATGACTGCGCTGCATGCATTCAACCCTGATCATGCGCCTAACAGTAGGCCTGCAATCGACAGTAGGCCTTTTCAGGTGATGAAATGGAAAATGTCACGAAATGAAATACTCAGCGTGTGGTTGCGTTTTTGCATTCGCACGATTAGCCACAGAGATGTGTCTATATTTGCAACATTACAATGAAGATCAGTGACTACGCGTCATACAATATCTAACTGTGCGGGAACCGCGTTACCGCGGACTTGGCCCGCATTAGAGAATTACAAAATATTCCGTGTCGTTCTTTGTGGGCGTACTCCAATAATGCAAAGCATGCAGATGTTCTTTCAAAATTTACAGGAGGCCTATTGAATAAGTGTCATGCTTCGGTGACGAATATAAATTCTGGCGTGAATAAATACATAAATACTACCGTATAGCAATAATGGCAAAGGTGGTCTAAGTCTGTCAGCCCTGCAAATAATCATTCATTAGGGTGGAGTGCAGTGGAGAAGTTGAAGTTGAAGAGAAGTTGAAGATTTTGTATGACAATGTACTTTTATTTTTCTTACAGTCAACTTGATTAAAGCCTTGCGAAACTACAAGATTAATTGACTTTAGGAGCTCATATGTCCATTGTAGTGTCATATTCACACTGCGTTCTTGGACTAACGTCGCGTCATTTATCAGAATTACACCTAATGATCTCAACATTCGCATGATTCTGTTACAATTTCTTTGAATGTTCGTACACCCCTTAGTTTCATCAATCACCCCACTCTTCCCCTCAGTGGGGCAAAACAACAATATCGCGTTTGTCAGCGAGTTGGCGTTTCGAAAGACAGCTTTACCGTCAAATCTGAATCCGAATGTCATGATACAAGCCTAAACATGATACATCGCCAAGCCAACTCGAATTTCGCAAGGGCCACACACAACGATGGTACAAAGTAACAAGAGCTGCGATATACAGTTACATGCTAATGAATTGTCACAAAGGCCCGCAAATAAAATGCCCATACGACGTGAACAGGCAAGCCGCAGTATGCACGGTAGAGATCTCTTGAATTCAATGATGATAAATAGAACATAACTTTGAACATACCTGCGCTGAACATTGAAGTTGTTATTTTCACTTGACGAACATAGTGCTAGCTCCAACTTAGTGTGTGGGCTGCAATTATTAGAAATATTTCCATGACGAAAATAATGCCGATGAAAATATATTTATGACTTTTAAGAACGTGCAGAGAAAAGTGATGACCAACTATCATAGTGAGTTATTGGAAAGAGATTTGCAGGGAATTTTCTGAAGCAAATGCAGTTGTCAGCATGCCGAAATGTTTCGGATCTTAGGAGACACCGGTGTTGAGAGCATTTTGCAGAGAAACGTTCCCGTCAGCATCCCTCCCCCCCCCCCCCACCCGATCGTGAGCTCTAGACGTACCGCGGATTGAAAATTTGGACAACTTTGCCAGAATTGCATAGAATTTAATCGAAGCACAAAAGGGGTTGCCTGACTACACCCCCTCCTGAAATTTCTAACACCCCCCCATTTCAAAGTCCTGGATAAATCCCTGGTTGCAGAGTAGACGTTAGGCATACGCACGTTTAAGATATCCGTACGATAAAAAAACAGCTTAGAGATGTTGTCGTTTTGTCAGGCGAGTTTATCGAGATGATTATATTGGAAGAGACGCTTGGATGGGAGTATACGAAAGAGAATGGCGTACATGGATACTGGATAGCCAGGACTCTCCAGGAGTCTTAGGTACACGCATAGCCTAAATGTGTGGTCAATTTTTATAGGACATGATTTGCATAGACAATTTGACTAGTTTACATGCGCAATTAACCTAAGTCGCATATAGGCCATAAAGCGAATTGGCAAGTCTTTACAAAAAAAGACATGAAAAACGCATAAATTTAAAAACGAAGACCTTAAAACGATGTATTTAGAAAAATAATTCATTGCGTTGCTTTAGCCCCTCCTCCCCTCTCTCTATAATTTTTTTAATGGAATTTGGACTAATCTCACGGATCGTCATGGCGGGGTAGGGGAGGGGGCGACCACGTTTGCACATCCCCCCCCCCCGTGGCTGCGCCACTACGAAGACGGCTTACATTAGATTTATTTCAACACACCAAAAACTAACACTATACCAATCAACGCAGGTTTATTATCGTACGCGCTTTCCACTGCTGTCGAATAGAAGACCGAACACGATATAAAGTCGTCAGTGTACACGTAGCGCTTAGTACAATCTACTTTGTATACAGTTTCGTGAATCCATTTTTTGAACATTTTGCACGATTGAAAGCGGCCTTAGACACCAGGATATTGCTTGCATCGCTGGGACAAGCTTACTGTGACGGGTCTCTAGACATCGCCGGGACAAGCTTACTGTAACGGGTCTATAGACATCGCCGGGACAAGCTTACTGTAACGGGTCTCTAGACATCGCCGGGACAAGCTTACTGTAACGGGTCTCTAGACATCGCCGGGACAAGCTTACTGTAGCGGGTATATAGACATCGCCGGGACAAGCTTACTGTAGCGGGTCTATAGACATCGCCGGGACAAGCTTACTGTAACGGGTCTATAGACATCGCCGGGACAAGCTTACTGTAACGGGTCTATAGACATCGCCGAGACAAGCTTACTGTGAAGGGGTCTATAGACATCGCCGGGACAAGCGTAAGCCTACCGTATCGCCACATTACACGCTCGCTGCAACGGGTCTGTAGTAGACTGTGGGCCCAACGGTAACCGCGACATCTATAGTCGAAAATAGCTATACGGTACCGATATATCGTTAATTAATTATGGCGCACAATCATATGGCCAAACGAGAGCATTTAAATGTGTCACTCCTCTCCCAACTGGTCGAAACACAAATACACATGCGAAACTGCGCTTAGTGCATCAATGCGGATCAGTTTGCCTGCGCTATTTCAACGCATATCATACGCATCTCACCATTATACAATACTTCAACGCGGATCTATGGAGCTTCAATGCTGATCAATTACAGCGCCCTTACCACAATAGCCTACTCCTCTACTGGGTTTACTTGAGATGTGGGTTCCTATTGACGGTTAAAATTTACTATTGACCGTTAACCGAGTCCTGCGATCGTGCTGTCGATAACGTCGACGCTATCAGCAAATTTGATCGTCGTTAGCGACGTCGCCGAATTCAAGAGAATCGCCACAAGTCCTCTTTTCGACTCTCCGATCGGCTATCTCTACCGATTACAGCGAAATGGGGCGGTTGTAATTCAATTTTCAACGGTTTTTAAGTGCAGTCGTACACGAGTGGAAGTCGTTAGTTTGAGACTGCTGGCATTTATTGAGAGCGTCTGCGACTCGCGCACACCCCGCAGGCTGGGGAACAAGGAATTGGCTTGCAGCCCAGAGCTCTCCGGGCGAGTCGTGATAGGCGACTGAAGAAGGAGGAAGCGGTTCTGTGCCGGCACTCTTGCACAGAACCGGACCGTATACTGTATAATCTTTGTGCTACACACACATATACTTAAGCTGTGGGCGTGAAACCAAAACAATACGGCTTTCGCCTATCGGCGTACGCCGTAAAAAACTACGATTTGCGTAGGCCCTACTTTATCTAAAAACTACGATTTGCGTAGGCCCTACTTTATCTAAAAACTACGACTTTGAATTACGATAGCTTGACGGAGAAACACTTGACGCTTGGATTGACTTACTGTACGGATTTCGAAAGAAGAAAATCACTATAATTTTCAACCTAGGCAGCAGGGTCAAGTTTGGTGCGGTATGCTTAAATACTAGGTGGGCGGTTGGCATGCATGCACGCGCTGATTTAAACATGACCACTTCCATAATACACACCTACATTTCGAACACACAGTGTCACATACACACATAACTAGCATACACCTATCAATCATCCAGATATGTGGATCAAACATGGTGTAGGCCTATCGTGGATTCATAATGCTACTATAGGCCTATAAGCAGTGCTGCGACTGTCTTTTTCACCGTGGCGGGACGCTCTTTTGCTTTTTTAGTCAGCGCGGCCCTCATTTCACATGCAGCGTCCCTTTAACCATGGTTCCACGTCTGTGCATCACCGCGTGGTATCCACACTGGAGCGGCCCCTGGCGGGACGCTGCTAGAAACTTGAGCTAACCGGCGGGACGCCGCCGTCTCGCTGCGTCGCATGCAACTATAGCCTACAGCACTGCAGGCTGCAGTTGCTAGCTTGATACGCCAGCACCGCTTGATATGCAACTAACCACACGGTGCAAATTTTCCATGGGGGGTCATATTCTACAGCTCAGACACACGAAGGCTGCATCTGAGCATCCAATGACGATGTGAAAAATTCTAACATAATTCAATACACCAGGTGTTTGCATGGAACCTTCGACTTGCAGCATCATATGGCCTAAGCTACGCAGTTGATCCAGCAGAATGGGCAAAGAAAACGTTAACTTTTCATGCGATCGTGAACGTCAAGGCCCTCGACAATATGTACAAAACACTCGTCATAAATAACACGTGAAGAAAAGTTTCGTGAAATGTCTGTAGGATTGGCCCGATCGACCTGAAATTAAATCTTGGTAACGGTCGCTGAGCAATCTGCCAAAGTCGACTGCGACATTCGACGAGAAACCACTGTGACCGGTTTGATTTGTGTGCGGCCTGTCTGTGCGCTCAATCTGCCATCATTTTCGGCTTACTCAATTTTGGGAGCAGCGCTAAAGAACCACCTGCGAAGACTTGAAAAAGCGTTAATTCGCAGCGCCGCAGCAAGCAATGTTAAGTCAAAAGCGAGTCAGAGTTTAACTCGACACGCAAGCACGTGCGGATCATTATTATCCAACTAAATCTGAGCAGTCATTGATGTAGTCGTTTCAGACGCGTGCGATGGGGCTTGCGTTTTTGCTGCTGAAAAAACACGTGACAAGAGAATTCGCTGCAAAGTTTACAGCCTAAGATAATTATTTTCCGTCGCACAGCGGGTAGACTCAACCGGGACGTTACACAGCAGGCAGCAACCCTATACACAACAAGTTCTGACACTGTTCTGAAAGAGACACCGAAAATCTTTTAACAATAAAAGTCGCGCTAGCAAATAATCGTTTAATGTTCTCAATGATTTTCAAGACTTCTATGGCTTTCTAGATAATGAAGACGTTATGTTTTGGCTTCGCTACATGGAGCCAGTAGGCTGTAGCTAAGTAAAACAACTCAAACACGGTGGAGTTGTTTTCCGCTTTCAGAAACTAGCGGATCACAATATTATTGGTGTTTTTTCAGTTTGTATAGGCCTACTTATCAGAATGCTCAATATAGTTTGCCCTCTGATGAAGGCTAGTGTACAAGTGTACAATACAGGTCTATCGCGGCCCCCCCCCCCCCCCCGCCCCCATTCATAACAAACTCAACGAATCTCCTGAACGATTTGTACGTATAGCATTTTCATACGTGTGATTCATGAGCATATTTTGCTGACGCAAGATCGCCGAGAAGCTTATCTAAGGCAAAGAAATGTGAGAAAAATATTAACCACTCGCTATCAATTCCAATGTGGCAAAATATTTAAATGAACGTTTAAATACTTAAAGCCTTCGGTGCGATACGCGGACACACTTATATCTGTCAGCTATAGTTACCATCCAGACTGAAGTATTTACCGTTCTATACCACCGCATCGTTACCATATAGCCGTCGACACAGGCAATTCAATTACCCGATTACCTCTGAAGCTTTACGCAAAGAAATGCGTTTAACACCCATTCGTTTCAAGCTCACTACAAAGGCCTTCACTTCCCCCAAAGCCCTCTCGGTCAAACAATATATTCGTCGGACAAAAGCCGCTATACGGGCCCCCCGGGGCTCGGGCTGACCGCCCCAATGTGTCGACGGGTAATCAGACCCGGTCTCCCATTCACGGCTACGCGGGCATGAGACCCGTTGGCAGCGGATTTAGAATTTACCGACGCGTCGTAATAAAGTGGTGTCGAAGGGAAAGGCCTCGCGATGACCAGTGTTTCCAGTCCTAGTGGTATTTTTACTGGATTTTATGGTTTTTAAGTGATTATGAGATCAATATTTTAATCTCAAGCCGCTGTAGATTTCTAGTGACATTTCTTATAAAATCACCCAATTTTATAACTGATGTGGTTTTGAAAATGTATCTTAACTCCAGAGTCCAGACTCCAGTGCGGTGATTCAAAGTTGTCTCAATTTAACTGCCGCCAACAGCCTCGTCTAGATTTTGTTTTTTGCATGTGGCGGACAAACAGCGCACATGGGCGTGAGTTGTGCGAAAGAATGAATTTATCGGCGACTTCTTTTGCGAGTGGCCCCCAAAGTTCAGATCTCGTATCTGAGTGGCCCTTGAAGTTTTGTTAAACAGAAATGTGGCCCGCCGAAAAAATGGTTTGAGAGTCACTGCTTTTGCAGTATCTGGGTCCGTGCTGTGGCAACACCGCCGCTGACCACGTAGAGTAATGACAGTCGCGGCACTGATACTATACGGTGCCTCGATTTCAGTGTTGACCACCTGCGGGGCACAATGCCCCTTGTATGGTATTTCGGGCCCCGGTGTTCGTTTCTCGTTAAGGGCTTATCGCATCTGGGGGCGTTGTTTGAATCGGAATGCTGGCTTGTTTGCGTAGCTTACGCCCGACAATTATGTCAATGTAGGGGGAATTAGCTCCGCGGCAGCCGCTGTGCACTTAAATACTTAACTGGACAGATGCTTGGCACGGGCAGTGGTGTAGCCAGAACTCGATTAAAAAGAGGCCAACTCCCCCCTCCCCCCCCCCCCCTTCCCCCTGGGGCCAGGATTATCTTGGTGGAGGCTCCTGTGCAAGGACGGTTCCAAAAATTGTTGCCGGGGGGGTAACTCGAAACAACCGAAACTTTT
>JAQIWG010002511.1:0-20194 GCA_034695025.1 Chamaedrilus cognettii | reverse complement strand
CTGATAATCCCCAAGCAAGAACTTTGTCACCAATTTTTGTCATCCCCCCCAAGTTTTGGTAGCCGTTGACGCCACTGGGCCTGAAAGAACTATATGAACTGTGACGCACTATGCCGCCAGTTAAAAGCTACGCAAAGAGCAGGCCGTTAAGTTAGACTACAAGCAAGCGCTATAGGCGCCCTGTAGGCCTGCAGTATGGGGCGGAAAGCGACCATCAAGGCGCAATGGCGTCGGCAGAAAGAAGACGCCGGCTCGTCCGTCCTTCATCCCTCATTCCGCCCCGACAAGCGCGGGCGTTCGGATTTTGTCGATCAATCCATTAAAAAGAACGCGCAAAAAAAGCCCAGAATAAACGATCGACGGAAGATGGTCTCGTCGTCAGCGGCAGGGACACGGGGGCACGGTCGAAGCTGCAGCCCCCTGGCGCGGCGAACCTAAACCACGTTTTCAACAAATATTCGATTATTTAACTTAGTCTTGACGTATGTAAGTTTTATTTATTTGTATTTTTTAACTACTGCTGTTTCGAGTATAGACGATGTTTTTTTTTATAAGCTATTGCCCTTCTTGTATCAATCTGATACGGAATTGCGGAAGGGCCAAAATATTTGTATTTTTGCGTTTGGTTGAATGCTTTACTTTTTGATTGAATTGCTTTTCTCTAGCCAAATACATTCTCATTGTGTTTTCTTTTTTGCTGCAGAAATGAGTCCAAAAACTACTTTATGCTTATAGGATCAGGGGCATGGGATCGTAGTCACCATAGCCGCAACTTCCTAGCTGGAGCGAGGTTTGAGGTCGCGCGATCCAAAAACACACGCGCGGCATTGACCATTTAGCTGGAGCCGCCTCAAAACTCGCTCGAGTCAAGTAAGAACTTTTCTTAACAACTTTTCCCAAGATATTTAGAGAAACAGGCTCCAGACCGCTAATGATCATGATTCCGATATTCAACCTCATCGGCTAGTCAATTAATAATTAATTAATTAAATTAATTAACAGGCCAGCCGGCTGTAGATTCTTTGTTCAAAGTTAAGACCGAGTTCACCCTGGGTGACAATTTTCAGCCTAGGCCTGTCGCTTTCATCCATGACCAATAATCGCAGAAAAGAGTACGAATGAATTAATAACGATTGTATTAAGAATTTAAGGTTATTCAGAATTTTACATTAAACTACAGGCAACCTCCAGATATTCGTAATTATCAGCTACATGTAGTAATAAAACCATTTGCCTCGACATCTAATTAAACATAAATGAAAAGCGTTAAGAAATTTAAAACCATGCGCAGATAAGAATCATTTAAATAATTACAAACTCTCCAGATTCATGCTCAATAAATTAAGTTATAATTAATTCAAAATATAAAAATGAAAAAAATTACGCGTTTAAAATATAAAACGCGCACTGCGCATATTTTTCTCAAAAGCGCACACTGCAATCCGTGAATTTTTTGCACACGACTTTCGGCAATGCATCATCCATCTCACACAATGTACCATAGTTGCTAGTCGTTATTTCTCAAAATGAAACTGGCTGTAAACATGCAAAGAGTTTAAAGCAATGAACTAGCAGAAAATCTCTGTCACGGTCAAAGCTTCCATAAATTGCTTAAATGCAAGCTTCAACAATACCGACCGTAAAACTCGATAAATGAATTATTTCAAATTGCTGATTATACAAAAATTGCACGTTAGAATGAAGTAAAGAAATTGACAGTAAATCTACAATGTTCACTATACAATCTGTTATCTATCAAGCGACCGTTAAGAAGTCATACGATGCCCTCATCTCGAAGGCATAAATCATTCTTAGAACGGAAGAGCAAAAGATTAAATAAATACTATTGAAATTGAAATAAGAACCGAGTCAAAACATTGAAAATTATTCCTATGAAAACACGCGCTTCAAACCAGAACCACGCACAAAACCAAATCCATGCATAATGCAATAGTATGGTTCCTTGTACCTACGTTTAAGCAAAGCCATAAGTTCAAGTCACAGGCCTGATTATTCCACCGAGCGTTAAAATTTAATCGAGGCCATGACGTCATCACACCCCATGATCGCCAGATCTATGGTTTATTTAACACCTCGCGGTTGGTCTTTGCAGATTAAATCTCGGATTAAAATTTTAACACTAGATGGAAAAATCCCCGGCCTCAATGTTGTAAATTAGAACTACAATCAAACACGTGCACAACCCAAATTAATCTGCCAATTGATCATAGCATATTCACGTTCACAATTACGCGTTTCATTTTCAGATAACCTCGGCAACAATTCTTGGTATAGCACTTTCAGAAACTCCGATGCTTCACTGTTCTTTCAGCATAAAACATGAAAAAAACCTGAAATTTTTTACAGCAGAACAGTCGAGGGCAAAAAATTATCGTCACCATGGAAAAAACCCAAAACTGGACACAAGGCCATTGTCAAGAATAGACATACATTCAATAGAATCATTAGTTCTTAATTAAAGTTAGTAATTTTCATCGAGTTAATAGGCTAGGACGTTGAGATAAAAAAAAATCAAACTGTTGAAAAGCTTGGTATTTGTCGCAGTATTTGTCACACACATTATATTAACCCAGTCCATACATTTATCAAAAACGGAAAACAGCACAAATCGTCAACCCGATCCGAAATACTCCAAGCGTCGATAACTATTCTAAATCCTAAAGCAAATCACTAAATAAACTTCAAAATTTGCTGTTCTTGGTTCTTACATTCCTTACATTGGATCCCCTTCAAGCTGCTTCATTGCTAAACCACAAGCCTTGAAACTCAGCTCTAACCAAAGAATTTGGACTACCTCACAATAAACCTGGAAGGGAATTAATCCAAGTTAAACGGCGCACAAAAACGGTATTGTCAGAGACAGCATGATGGTAAGATTAGTTGTAAACTATGCTGCGATTGGCTGCAAAAACTAGCGGGAATCAGCTTGATTGTAGACGGCCAATAGGAGCCCACTAAATAGCCTATGCCGCCATTTGCAGCCTCATCACAATCCACTTTTTCAGTGCCGTGTGAGGCAGCAACTATGTTTCTGGTGCAGCCATTCTAGGTTCATGGTAGTCCAAATTCTTTGGCTCTAACCTCATAAGCTATAAAACCTTAGTCGCTCGTTGCAGGCTCCATGCTTTCAGCCACCACATTGGCCGTATCATAAGACAAGTTCCCAACCTTCACCCCACCCATTTCAATCATCAGCTGCTACATCCGGAATTCCTTCATCGGAATTTCCGACGACAAATTCATCTTCTGCAAACTTCACAGCATCATCATTGATTCCCTTCTCCGCCAAACCACTAGGTGGCCAAACCTCTTCGTTCAACACTCCCCCTTCATTACCACCACAAAATCTCTCCTCCACCGCACAGCCCCCCTCAAATTTTCCCACCGCATTTCCGTCGCAAATCCTCCCCACCCCCTCGTTCCCTCCTTCGTTCAGAGCCTCAAACCGCCCCCCGCTCACGCCCCCAGGTGGCGCTGCGACGTCGAGAAAGCTCGGGGTGAGCGACACGTTGTCCATGTCGATGCCCCCTCCGCTGAGCCCGAGCGTGTGCCCCAGCGCTATGAAGGGGTCGTCCATTAACGACGAGTCGTGAAGCACGCCTGAAGCATCGTTCGACAGAATGCTGGCACAGTCGTCGGTTGGTTGGGACCGGCCGGCGGCATCAGATATCATCTCGGAGAGTTCTTTTTCCTCTTCAGCAGCGCGCCGTTCTTCTTCTCTTTCATCTTCTTCTTGCGCAAGTTTCGCATCACGCTCGGCAATTTCTAACTCGGATTTCGTAACGGTTTTGGAGTAGGAATTCTTGACCGATTTGGCGATTTCTAAGTTTGCCTTCACCGTTGTTGCCTCCCTTGCAGTGTCTTCAGATTTTTCCCCATGTGTCGTTTCTTCGGACAGGGAAGATTCGATCACAGCGACCTCATTGGCTTGAGGGTGATTCAGTTTGGAAATGTCTATTTCGTTACCGTCATTCGCAAACTCCGACGAAGCAAGATTGGTTATAATGTTTTCGCTCTGCACTGGAGCATCGTCTTTTACCACATTCAGATTCGCACTCGCCGCGCCCACAATTGCGCCATGCTCCGTATTTTCACCTCCCTTCGTGCCCCTTCCTTCAACAGCTAAATCCTCGGCCGTTTTCACCCCGGCCACTGCCGTTTTAACTCCCGTAGCGGCGGTGATCGGAGGCGTCGAATTCGTGCAGACGATCGTCGTCGTGAACTGATTCAACATCTCCGACACGGATCGACTCGACGACATCGAGCCCCCCAGGGGGTCCGGGGGCGTGCCCTGCGCTCCCAGGATCTGCGGCTGCAGCGGAGCCGGAAGGACGGCTCCGTCGTCGACGTCGGCATCGAGGTCGGCTCTGACGCGAGCAGGGCGAATGGCGAGCGGCGTGCGAACAAGAACGGCGTGAACCTGCGGAAATATACAGCACCGGCAGTGATTATACTCGCTAATTCATTCCGCTATTAATAGAAAAGTATAAATAAATATAAATTTACGATACGCTTCGTGTTGTAAAGGTGAGAAAACCAATGTTTTGAGGGCTTACTGCCAGAAGTACACAAAAGGCTATCCGCTAAAAGTGCACCCGGCGTCCATCAGCCACAAGTGCAGAAGTCGTAACTATTCTATTACTTACTCACTGGCCTCAAATTTTGCTATGCCACGATGCATTGAAATACGAGCGGCGGCTGAAACAGATTTTAAGCATAAACAATATTACTCGGCCTACACGCACAAAGCCTTTCAATTATTGATGCCATGCTGCTTAACTAAGAGTTTAAGATGTGAGAATGCGACGGATAGGATCAAATGAAGCGCGGGTGTCCACAGCTGCAAATGGCCTACCCCAGCGTAAGCGGGGAATGCGGCCGCAATAATAATAATAATGGATTTAGAGTCCGTTTTGGCTTCGTGTTACGCCACCGGGGACCTAACAAAACGTGAGCGTGCGCGTGTGTGTGCGGCAAAACTGTAAAAAACAAAGAAACGAGGAGCCACCTCTTCTCTGAATCCAGCGCAGAAGTCGACCATATCCTGTTGCAGCTGCAGCGCCTCGGCCATCAGTCGCTGCTGGCGCGCTCGCAGCGCCTGCACGTAGAACCGCGCTTTGTGACAGTTCGTATTTGAATTATGGCAATGATGTGATAACCAGTAAAGTAATTATCAGTATTTCGGCAATGAGGAGGGGTTAATTTGCATATACATAATTATCAGTAAGGAAATTATCACTATTCGGCAATGTGAAGGAGCGAAATAGACGTATTACCGGTAACGTAAGAGTATTTTTTACCATTATTGCGCAATGAGAAGGAGTGAAATTGCATAAATGTAGGCAATACTTATACGACTCGCCATGGTGCTCTGGGCTGCAAGCCAATTCTTTGTTCCCCGGCACCACAGGGGGTACAGAGTAAAAATATACGTTACTGTTATTACCTGCAGAGCTCCGAGGTTCTCTCGCATCAGCAGCAGCCCGTCACAAGAGTAGACGCGCGTGGGGTCGTGCGGCACGGCCTCACCGGTCATGTAGCGAGCAAACTCGTCAGGGGGGAGACTGAGGGAGTCGGCGTTGAGCGCCTCGATGAATGCCACCGCGCAGCACTGCACGCGCGTAGATATGGAAAAAAAAAGATCTAAATTGAAGCATAATAAAATACAAATATAAAATTGAAGAATACTTTACTTTTTCTTCTTTTTTAATGCCAATTTATTCTGAGTAAAAGGTAATTTAGGTATAAGAAAAGATTTACAATCATACTAAACAAAATGTAACATTGAGCAGTTAGATTGTTCTTCGAAAACAACTTTAAAAATATAGAATAAGCAATTAAAAATAGTGATAATAAAATTTAAATTTAACAAAAACAAAATTCTACTCTAAGAATAATATTGAATTAAATTGACTTTTGAACTTAAGAGTACTGAAATCTAAACTTAAGAATAGTGAAATTTAAACACAAATTGCAAAGAAGTAGCCGGCCTACCAGATTGGTGAAGAAGTATCCGGCCTCGCCGGTCAGCAGCCTGCTCTGTTTAGCAAAGCGTGTGATGTACTGAATGTTCGAGTGGAGCTGGGTCGGGTTCGCTTTCAGCACGACGTAGATGAGCGCCGGCAGGAACTCGTCGGCGCTGGCCGGCGCGTTCTTGGACTTGCCGAGCGCCTCGAAGATGGCCTTGCTGCAGCGGACGATGCACTCGAGCTTGTCCTGCGGGGCACGGCGCGAGTTCATCTCCACGATGGCTGCGCATGACAAAATAGTTATCAACAGAGATCTCAAAAAACTATGGCAGAATTTTTGAAAAAACAGCGCAGGGTTTTCAGTAAATTGCTAAATTGCGCGTAGGTAGTGCGGCACGGTGGAAAATTGTGAAATTTGACGAAAGTTGCTAACGGCGACAATATCTCACCAAATATGTATGTATGTCGCTTTCATTGCGTTATTTATACATTTGTATTTGAGAGTAATGTATTCATAAATCCTGGTTGTTTTGCGCAAATTTATCAAAACTAAATAAAAAAACTCAAAATTAGGGCAAAAAAATGTTTCTATTTTCCATTTACCAAGACGAGGAACGCCAGTAATCACGAAAGTCTTCACAGCGTCAAGCAAATAGCCAGTAATCGCGAAAGTCCTCTCAGCGTTATTTCTTATTAAAAAACAAGAAGACTGTATAGATGATCACTACCGTGCTACACTGACCGGTAGTCGCCTTGTCCACACATTCCCTCACATCCTCCATAGTCTCGTTGATCACCGCATCCAGCAGATGGACGTTGATCCAGTGCAGAGAGCGAATCCTGGCCTGGGTCGAGAGGTCGCGCTCCTCGTCGTCTGTTGTGATTGGACAGAACATCTGGCGGTATTTCCGGGTCATGAGATACTTCTCCACAAAGTCCATCAGCTGGTCGACCTCTTCTGACGTCAGGCCTGCGCGACAGCCAGGTAGAGAGTTTGTTTCCTGTTGCTTGGTGGCGACACACGAGGGTCATTGTAGTCCAAATGATGTTGATGTTGAAACGATGTTGTCGTGGACATTACCAGAACAAACAGAGAGGCGTTGTGATCTAGTGGTCAAGGCGTCGGACTAAGAGTCCAGAAGACCTGGGTTCAAGAGTCCCCGCGCCGGCAACTATGAAATGTTCGTTACAGGCCCTTCAGCAAGGCTGTTAAACACACAAGTGTCGCTAGCTGGTAACCTCGTGGCAGATAATTATTTATTTGGTTGGCATCAGGTTGGGCATCCGGCCGTAAAATCCCAGCTCCAGCAGTCCTCATCGGGTCGCAAAATGTCCTGCATGAAAGCATGGACGTTAACATAACATAAAATAAACATAACAAAACATAACATAAACATAACATAAACATAACATTAACATAACATAAACATAACATTAACATAACACTAACATAACATCAATGTAACATTAACATAACATTAAGACAATGGTAGTCAAAAAAGGGATTAGTCAGTAGTATTACCAGGACAAAACAGTACATTACTAGCAATACCGGACCTCTATGAGCAAGGGTTACGAATGACAAGAGCTAGTCACCTCTGTAGAAGGGCTTGCTGTGAATGCGGTCGCTCATCGCCTGGTAGAAGCTGATGACAAGTTCGGAGAAGTCCTCAATCGGCGCATCCGCTCCCATCGTCTGCAGACGCTCTATGACGTGGATCACCTGTGCAGTGCACAAGTATAAAAACGCTTCACCGGACCAAATAACACTATCCGTAATCCTTTATTAGGCCTTGCATTAAATTAATTTGGCCATTAGGCTTAATTAGGTATTCAGCCTAATTTGACTACCCCAGGCCATGGTCTAACTACTATAGTAAATTTTCGTAAGCCATGATCTGAGCATTATTTTTTGAAATTACTAACGCGATAATCTTCTTCTTCTTCTTCTTCTTCTTCACGCACTGAGCCTGATAAGCTCCAGCTTGTAAAAAGTCAATGGTCATACGAACATTTTCACATTGCTTTGCACAACTTTGCACATTAAAAGATAATATTGCGTACCAATTGCTAATGAAATCTTTAAGCATGGGTCAATGAAAACCTGGGACCTCATTCAGGAAGCGATCTTATGAAAGTCCTAGTCTTAAGATTGTCTTAGGAGAATCTTATCTTTTTTATTTGAACTCCGCAGTCGCGCGCAAACCGAATGATGACGGATATATGTACATAATTTGCTTTAAATTTGACTTAGGATCAAAATTAAGGAAATTATAAGAAATGTACATGAACGAGGCCTATAGTCACCTGCTTGGAGACGTCGCGTGTGACCTCGATCTTGTTGAGTCTTTTGAGGAAGTCGGCAAACTCTCCGCCGATCTGCTGGCTCTCGGTGCTCGTGCGACGGGACGTCATCTTCTTGGTCATGTCGGGGCCTGCAGCGAGCACAATTATTCAATTCAATTGTACATAAAGTACAGTAAGTGAGGCGCCGTGATGTAGTGGTTACGGCGTCGGACTAAGGAGTCCGACGGACCTGGATTCAAATCCCCTTCGCCGGCAACTGCGAAACCATGAGTTGCAGGCCCTTCAGCAAGGCTGCTAAACATACAAATATCGTTAGCCGATAATCATCATCCGTGGTAATTTATACTGGTCGGCGACAACAAGGACATCCGGCTGTAATAACTCAGCCTGTTATTACGCTTTTTCTGCTTACTATTAATGCCTGCAGCACTCACTATATACCAGCATGGTCCCAGACACAACACTAAACTGTGCCCGGCAGCCCTGCCCCTGCTGCCACCATAGGGCAGGACAAAGCGTTGTGGCCGAGTGGTCTAAGTCGCGGTCTTGGATTATGAGCGCGGCAGTTGTCGGTTCAAATCAGGGCCGCGGCGAAGATTTCGAGTCACTTCGTGCACCCTTTGGCAAGGGTGGTTTAAATTCACCAGCCACAAGTGTTCCTACGATGCCTACCAGATACGGTGGAACCATCACCAGTGACCATCAGCTGGTGAAATGGGGCATCAACCTTTTCCTCTCAAGGGGTTTCCCCGCAAGGGGCTAACACAACAACAACAACTATATACTAGCACTCATTTAATATAAATCATAGCCCTGATAGGCGACAACATATTTTCAAGATTTACAAGAAAAGCTCACTTTTTCCAAACAGCGACTTAACGGCAGCAGTGCGCTTGTCCAAAATCTGCTTCTTCTTCTCCTCAAACACGGACACGGCTGTCGCTTCGGCGCCTTTCACAACCGTTCTGTTTGATACACAGCCACGTCAATCAGAATAAAATCATGCAAAAAATTAACAGGATTTCAGGCAATCCTTCAAATCAAGCACGATTAAATTTGAATTTGCGTGCTATATCGCTAGCGGCTAGGTGCTATATTTAAGATATCAAGTGTCTAAAACACGTGCAGTTGAAACTACACAGTACCTGTGAAATGTTTTCATAGTATGAAATATATAAAAATGCTCAGATTAAAAATATATTAAAATGCTTAGATTTTGCTTAAACCAGAATATTACATTGTCAGATAAGAATATTGTAATTAATAAGTTAAAAAATAAATTCATATTTTCTTTTTGCAAATCAAACATTTAATTTTTATATAAAAGCTAAGTAGCGAATACAACTATGAAACCATGCGTTCCAGTCCCTTCAGCAAGGCAATTAAAACACAAGATTGACATACATTTAACTAACTTAATTAATTAAATGCATTCATATCTCAGTCACGTTGTTATCATGATATTATCAGATAGTCTACAATACAGTGAATAGCAACATACACGCAGCGAGCACTGGATAAAGCCATCAAAAAATGCGTCAGACGGGCCAGTTCAAAAGTAGGGCATTGAAGAACATCGTCAGCGACAGTCAGGGCCTGATCTGGGCCTTGAAAAAAATGTGCAAAAAATTTGCCAAAAGGCTTTTTTTCCGCCAAATTTGTCACACATTTGTTCCCTTCGGGTGCACTGGATATATCTAATTTATCGCTCTGTTCATCACCATAGAGCCAGTAACTGAGCTTCTAACAATAAAAGATGAATAACAAATTTGCCAAGGATCTTTGTCAAATGAAAAAAAAATTACCAGTTGCTCAAAAAATTGTTCTTTAGTGTTGCCAAAAACTGGCAGATCAAGCCCCGACGACAGCACACGTATCAGCCATTTAATGAAGGAAGATCGCGCATCGCCATAGAAGCTCAATGGATCATTAAAATCAACAAGGAAACAACAACAACGATGCACTTTGACTGGTGTGAATCAAACTGACCCTGTTGCCCTGTTCTTGTCAGTCTTGGTGTCTTGTTGCTTGTGATGCTGGTCGTGGTGCGCCTTGGCAGCCTCGCGCCAACACTTGCTGCACAGGCCCTGCAGCGTCAACGCCACCGGCAATCACTCCATGACAAAATTTCATGAAAAATGAACTTACTTACCTGCAAATTCTGACAAACTTCTGTCATTGATGAACAATTACAGGCGTACTATTGATCTGCGCGACTACGCTCCGTCCAAAACAAACAAGTGTGGTTCAATTTTAAATCTATTTGCAATTTTTAATTTGGATGGTGGCTTGTCTTTGGGTTGCTTAGTCTACGTAGTTCATAACATGCTTGTAGACGAATTTTTCAATTTTAACTGTTGACCTATCTGCTCTTTTTTGTTCTTATCACTCTAGTTGGTCTTGTGTTTGGCTAGAGTTCTCACTACTTCCATATTTCGCGCAATTAGTGAAATTGTCTAATAAGTCAAATACCAGCATCGTAACTCGCAACGCTACCTGCCATGCCGGGTTGCCATAGAAACCACAGCCGTTCTTGCACTGAAGATCCGACTCGTCCATCTTTAGACCCGGCTTCTTCAGCCGACTCAACATGGCGTGGGGTGTGCAGTAAACAATTAGTCAGAAATACAGGTAACCCTGCAAACCTGTAACAGTGTAATATAAGATGATCTTCCTTACTTGCAAGCGCAAAAATAAAAAAATCTCTTATATATCTTAGGGCTAGCTTAGAGCTAGAAAGAATTAGCCAAAGGCTTGAGTCAGAATTAGTTTAGTCTTCTGCAGGTCTTAAGTTTTTAGATCAAATGGTTCTAGCAATAATGAAAATAAAAAAATAAAAAATTGTCCGTTTTTGTGCCTCACTCAACAATTACAAACTTGTGTCAACAGTCTTGCATAGTTCAATGCAATAGTGTCAACGATTTAGATCATCCACAGTGAACTTTGCAGCATTTTGTAAATTTATTGTCACATGAACTCACGGTACTATAAAGAAGATAATTTTTGCAGTTAATTAACTGACACCATCGCTCTGTTACACTGCTAAAAACTTATCGCAGACAGTGATATAATCATCTAGCACTCATTAGAGGCCGATACACATTTCAAGTTAGGTCAATTATTGTACCGCATCATGCGATATAGTCACATGCAATCATACAATGTCAACACTCGACGCACCATAAACCACTTGCAACATGAACTCAATGCATGACAACGAACCGGGACTCAACTAAGACCAGGCCCAACCCACACAAGTTAAAAATTATACAATTTTGTACACTTTGATAAACACGGAGAGGGTGGGAAGGGGGGCTCAACTAAATACTTATTGTCACTGATAACATTGGTATTTAAGCCTACGAATAATTGCACGCAACTAATAAACAATTACTATTTCTCTAACGCAATAGATTAACAAATCAATTTACGCTGTGGCTCTCTTGGATGGAACCTGTTACCTATATTGCCTAATTTTCCTAATCGAGTAATCAATTGTCTACTGTGTGCAACTCTAATTTTAATTTTCGCATAAAAATATTTAAACTGGCATAAATCTAGGCATGACGTGTTTACTATTTTTAGTAACCTCTCCGGGAAAACTGCCTAACAACCAATAGGCAATAACACTATATATTTGACGGTGTTACCAGACAGAATTGCTCGAAAAGTCTAAAATTGGCTACATTTGATTTGGGTTGAAGTATTATTATATTTTATAGCTGCACAAATCGATTTCGAAATTGAGATGTATAGGATGAAGGGCCTATGCATCCCATGGATGCAGGGTCGTGATTGAGGGGCGGGGGGTTTAAGAGGGCTATGCTTAAATCCCCTCTGCTGAAATTGAAGATTTTCTGTAACATGGAAAGTTTTCTCAAAAAATCTATAACCCCCCAAAAATGTTAGCGCCCCTTCTATTATAATTTGTTGTCCGTATCTTTTCTCCCTCTCGCAAGTTCGGCAAAGTTGTCAACCCTGCAGCCACTCTCCCCCTCCCCAGGCCTCTCCCCTCGAAATGAAGTTTGAGGCGACGGCTATGCATGCATGCTTGCGAGCCTTAGGCCTTGCACTGCCTCAAGAACTCGCTCAACAAAATACAATCAGATTTACTGAGATTGATTGTCGTTCCACCGTCCATAAATCAACTGACGGGCGGGTATATACAGGGTCACAACCAGGGGGGGAGGGCTGGCCCAAATTTGATGAGTCATGCAGTTCGTCCAGATCCGATGAGATTTTTGTTTTTTTGGGGGGGGGGAGGAAGGGCATGGTCCAGTTACGTTGTTTGAGTGATAATTATAACAGATTAGCATAGCAACTCAATCCAAGGGCGCCGGTACGCTTTGGCCTTTGGGGGTGCAAAATCTCACTTTTCTATTTAAAATTTATGCCTTCATTTGCTTGAGGAGGGGGGCAAAGAAATACTCCCATTTTTTTTCGCTCGAATAGTTTAGCCCCCTACAGCATTTTTTCTTGGTTGCGCCCTGGGTATAGGACCTGGGGGACTGTGGGCTAGCTTCGGGCTAACGGGAGCTTTAAGCTCTAGTCTATGGATAAAACAGCTACTCCCACAACTTCTTGACCATGTACAGCTGGCCCACACTATTGTAGCTTTGAGTCCATGCATCCTTGCTTCTAACAACGCGTTGAAATAGAAACAAGCCTTTGACGTGCAGCCATAATTATGATCGTAGCGCAGCGGGCTGCAGCCTAGCTATCTATATACAGGCTAGACCTACCTAGGCCTATAGGCCTACAATTTACATCCAGTAGCCTGCTTCATGTCTTTAGGCCTATAGTGTACAATTTAATTAGTAAATGGTTAACTAATGCGAGACTTTGATCGCCTCGTGAAAAGCAGAAGCGCGAGCGTAAATTCGAAGTTTCAATTTGCGCACTATGAGGAGAGGGGAGGGTATAGGAGCTATATCGACATAATTAAGCGCGGCTTGGCTTGGGTACAGGCCTAGTACCCACACAGATCTATGTCCCCAAGTCGTGCGAGGACGTCATTATCTATCCGTCGGAACGTCTGTCATTCGCGTAAAAGATTGCCCCGTTGGAACATACGACAAGCAGAATCCGGGGAACGCACCCAAGCGGATTGAATCGAACCCTGAGCGTGTAGCCGGTAGGTCTGCGTGTTGTCAATCGTACTATGAGGATAGATTAATCATTTCGCAAAAGCGGATATTTTATGAATCATGGCGATGATCATTTATTAGAGGCCCAGGTCTATGTAAGCATGGTCCTGATAATAGTACATATAGGTTCCATAGCTTACATGACATACTGTACACGTATAGGCCTACTATCATATGCCACAGTCGATTTACAGTCGATTTCATAGACGTTCCTCAACTCCTACCTCGACTCCTACCTTGACCTAGAAAGACAATTTAACAGCAGCCCATAACTGCCGTTCGAAAAAACTCTAAATTTATTTCAAAATTTTAAAGGCACAAATTTATTTCGACAAGAAATCACTATAATTTAAAATCAGTGAAAACAGAAAATCAGTTTCCTTTAAATCTATGACGTCACGTTAATTTAACGACGTGGTATATTAATTCAAATGGAGTAGGCAAAAAAGCTTTTTTGAGTGGCAGTTATGAGCTGCTGTTAAATTGTCTTTCTAGGTCAAGGTAGGAGTCGAAGTAGGAATTGAGGAACGTCTATGAAATCGAGCCTAATTCACTTCAGTTATTCTAGATACGTGTAAGAACACATGTACACGGTACATTGTACATGCACTAGTAGGCCCACGTGTAATTGCATCGTATTAAGAGTGGCATTAGTCTATACATGTATTCTTCTGAGCGTTTTCTTAATAAGATGTCCAAGTGATAGGCTGCTCGAGCAAGTTTGGCTGTCGGTCTGTAGCTATTGGCTCAACAGCACAGGCTGTAGCCTGTAGGCTAGATCAAAGTCACCAAACTATTCTTTTGAGCGTAGGCTGTTTTTAGAGCGTGGACTTGGCTCATGAATTTTAAATTTGCAACTGATCGAAGGCTAAAATCGGCATGCAGCGAGTACCCTATATTCAAAATAGCCGACTTCACATTTCCCTGGCTGCAAGCCGTAGAGCGCACCGAGCGAACGAATGTCCAGTTCTGCATCATCACTCAGCGTTGACGGATTGGCTATTACACGCCCGTTGAATAGGCAGATACAGCTATAATGCCATTGACATTGTTCGGCGTTCGATAGTTCGTGAGATGCTGGCGAAATCTCTCGTTTGGGTCTCATTCGTCAAAACGTCGCCGATGCGCGCCGACTGTACCGGATGCACTTTTTCCATGTACAAGTACTAGCGACCGAGACCCGCCTCGCTGGGTACTGTGGGTAGTCCCATATCGGATCTTCTCTTTATCATAATTAATACGGCGCATTTCTTCATCAATTCGATCTCAGCATCGACCTATCACTCATAGAGTGAAGATCCCATGTGAGACGACTCAGCGAAGCGGGTAATTTTTGCTAGGTTGCTATGAATATCGCGCTAATATCGTCGGTTCCCTGCCAGAAGTTCATAACTTCTTCGCAAGCGTGCAAGCGCTGCAAATCGAATCTTAAGGTTTGCTCATAAACTGCAAATCAGCCTCGTAGCAGAAAATAATTTAAAAATCATATTAGGATGTATCATTCTTTTCTTGGTACTCTATGAGAAACAAATATTGACTAACATCTGTTAATCTCTGCTCAATTTAAGTTTGCGTGAAGCTTATGCAGCAAATTTAGTGAGATATGAACTTTTGCTGGAACCAATATTCAGTTATGATCTTCTGGCACGCAACAAGATTCAGTTATGATCTTCTGGCACGCAACAAGATTCAGTTATGATCTTCTGGCACGCAGCAAGATTCATTTACGAACTTCTGGCACACAGCTATTTTTGACAGTTATAATTTTTTTTAAATGTTCAGGCCTAATAATAGCCTACCTAAAAAATAACATTGTACATGACACTGCTATGCATTTATGCACGGCATGAAGACATTGGTCACGTGAAGCCTAACTGAGCCCTTAGGTTAATGTTCATGATTATGATCAGGTAGTGTCTTCTATACGTGGACTTCAGTTAATTAGTGATCCATGTAGGTCTCACATGAGATTTTTTGTTAAGGACCAATTTTGAGAAACCATGTTGAGAACCAATTCTGAAGGCCTAGTTCGGGGACACAGGAGAATAAGAGAGTAAGAACGAAATTAGAACAGAATAAAAGCAGAATAGGGTAACAGAACAATAAAACGCGCAAGATTCAAGACACCCGCTATTCCAGAATCAGGACAGTTCAGGGTTCAAGTTATCAAGAATCAAGCTACCGATTATATTCGCTGAATGATGCGCGTGCATTCAACGTAGGCCTATATAATTAGGCCTAGTCCATACGATGATATGAAAAGATGGAAAATGACTATAGTAGTTCTATCTGAAGCAATCGTTCACTATTCGACGTTGCTCGAATTAAATGAAGAAAAACCCATCACCTATATGTCTACGTCGATGATGTGGGACCTATAGCCTTTTGCTCTACAGATGACGTCTGTCCTGAGACAGCGCGTTATACACGACATGGAGCGTACAGGCCATCCACATTTAAACAACAACAAAATCTCGTTAGCGGGCGACGCCATTTTGGTACAGGTTTGAACTGCGGATGTGACGTCGCGCGGAACGCAAGGATCCAGACAGCTGTAGCTTTGAGAAGGAAGAAGTGGGCGCGATGTTGAAGGAGGAGCACAGGAGACGGGAGACGAGGACGTGGCTGCCGCGGGGGCCGCGCTACTGCAGCGGCGGGGAGGAGGTCCCCCTCACCGTCTTGCTCTCCAACTCTGACTCGGACAACTCGCCGAAACACCTCGCACCGCCATCGGCAGCTAAGTAAGTCAAGTATTTTATTCCGAAAACAGCACCAGTGGCTGTTCTACATGGAAGCCAAACGCCAGGCGTCCCGTATCGAAGGCTTGGCGTCCCGTGGCCCCCCGATATTTGAGCAGTCTCTATTTGTACTTTGTTTGAAAGCAATGATAAAGTTTTTCGTAGCGCAAACGCTATTATAGGCCTAAACAGTCTGGCTCTGTGCAAGAGAACCGGCACAAAACCGCTCCCCCTTCTTTAGTCGCCTTTAATGACTTGCCCGGTGAGCGCTAGGCTGCAAGTCAATTCTTTGTTCCCCAGCTGCGTGTAGACAAAACACAGCTGCAAGTGCTGACAAAACACGATTAGGCTCACTCATTTCTAGCATCAAATTTTCTTTATTTTCAATCCCGACATTTTTTGTTCACAATAAAACGAATGACGTCTAGAAAATCATTTCCTCTTCCGGTGTGCCATGCTCATTGACCTATCCGCGTGCTCTGATTCTCGTTCCATCAGGGCTGTAGACTCAGGGCGGGGGAGCTTAGAGAGTTGAAACCCCAAACACGAAATCAGAAATGGCAATTTTTTGTGAAAAAGTTTTGCGAGAATATTCCAAAAGCTCCTGATATTTTGAAAGCGTCTGCAAATTTAGGTTGTGTGCAGGCTATAATGACGTGAAAAAGGAGAAGCCCTGTCAGGAATGGCCTTAAAATTTTCGTTAGCACCTACATCGTTAGCTCGCAAGTTTGAATAGCGAGTCGAAAATTACCCCCCCCCCCCCCGGCGAAATGAAGTTCAATCTACGATCCTCCGTCCTACAAACTCAATCGTGAATATTTACATCATCACGAAGAGGCGGACTCGCGGAAATTTGTTTGACAAATATCTCGATCGGTTCGGCTGGCGAGTTCAGGGCAGTAAAACAGAAGCAGAGATAATCTTCTGTCAGAAACGCATGTTCTGTGGGCTATAGCCGGCGTGCTCGCGGAAAATATGTAGAAGGGGGCGGCCTTCTATTCATCGTTGGCCTGTATTCATTGGGGATATTTTGTAAACTCAAACGGGACGTATTTTTTCCTACAAAACTCACTAACAACGGAGGGGAGGGGGGTGCTGAGAAATATCTAACATCGTTTTTGGGGTGCTTTTTATCTGAGTTTTTAATGGGGTATTTTTGCGTTTCTAAAACATTTTAGAAGCCCTCTTGTGGGGGAGGGGGGGAAATGTGCGAGCCCCTATTTATAAATATCTAGTATCCAGCTGCATGTAATGACCGTTGCTTCCCCTCTTGGGGGGGGGAGGGAGCAAAATGTGTGTGCCCCTATTTATAAATATATATCATCCAACTAATGAACCGTTACTTCCTCTCTTGGGAGTGGGGGGGGGGGGGGGACCAAAATGCGTGGGCCCCTAGTTATAAATATCTATTAATGCAGCCTAAGTGCGTGCGCCAGGCGCGCTAAGGGAATCTACTCTTGCATCTCGGATGCATCTCTGAATATGGCCGCAAGTCCGCGAGTTGATGACAATCAGAATTTCATTAGAGGCTCATCGTCTTTCGTAATAACGCGATAAAGGCTTCGGTGATTGACGGCCGTGGAATATAAACCCTGTAAAATATCTCAGATTTTGTACTCGTAGACAGCAATTTAGCTCTAATTCATTATCAATGAAGGCTGACAAATGAACGACGGCACATGTCTTGATGTCTTCGTCTCTTGTCGGAGGTTTCCAATGCCAGGCCCAGGGAATTTGGCAGACCCCTCCTAGGGGGGGTTTAACCCCCCCCCAGTTTTTGCTGGACACCCCCCCCCAAAGGCTGACCCCCCAAGGGGGTGTAATAGTACAACCCCCCAGTTTTTTGCTGGACATACCCCCCTTAACGGCTGTCCCCCAGGTGTAGTGTAATACAGCCCCGTACGGGGGGTATTAGGATTTAAAAAAATGCCGTGCCTATGGGTGAAAATGTAGGTTATAGACAAGAAAGGGAGAAGTAGTACTGCTAACAATGGTTTGGGGAAAATTCTGCTAGCGTCTTCCCCCGATCGTGAGTTCTGTACTAAGGATAAGAAAGAGTAACTGGAATTACACTCAACCTGAAAAGTTTTATGCCCTCCCCCCCCGGGAAAAAAATCCTGAGTATAGGCCCATTTCAACGCCGAAACGGACTGTAAGCACTATATTTTTTTACTGCCGATCAGAGAATGAGAGGAAGACGATAAAAAGGGGAAACGAGGCGAAAATTTATGCTCAAATTCTGTGTTAGTGATGATTTAATTGCCAAAATCGTTTTAGTTTTAGTTAGTATGTATGTATGTACGTATGCACTTGTAACGCACAAAAAATATGTCATGCAAACGGAGATGAGTGAACATCATTTGCTTGAATCGTAGGTGCGATTTAGTTCAATATTAGTTTAGGATTTGGGATCTGTCATTTACATGCATTTTAGTTAAGTTTTCGTTCTGCAGGCTGGTAATCATTTTCATTATCGTTGTCGTTAGCGATTAACCATCACTTTCGTTATGGTTAACGAAAATAATCACTATTCGACAATCTACATATGAATGTTTAACGTTCTGCATTTTCTTAATTTGATTTTTTAGCCCACATGGGCTAGGCTTTTGAATCTCAACTCTGAAATTATGTTCTGTTCTGTTCTGTTCTGTTCAGTACTGAATGCAGTTGTCTGAATGAAGTTGAAGTTGCAGCCTGAATTTTGACTCTGATCGGGATAAAAAAATCACCTAAATTCACAATTTTGCCTCGAATTAAATGGCCTACCGAATCGAATAAGCGCGCCTAAAAACTATTCGGCTTCTGTATCTACGTTTTTACCCCGTACGGCTAAATTTTTACGGTAACTGCCGACGACACGCAACCGCGCCATCACGATTATTCACATTATTGTCGTGGTATCGCGCCATTGGAAAAACGACCCGATCGCAGAAGGCTGCAGGCAATTAAATTGAGGTCCGTGATCAAAGTGTACGAACCCGTCCTTTCGTGGTCGAGTCTGACAGATTATCAAGCCCGTCGACAGCTCAATATAAATCTACGATAACCTATTTTGAGCCTACCAAAATGATGAGTTTTTGTTTTCGTTGCTGCTGCTGCTGCTGCTGCTGATGATGCTGCTGCTGCTGCTGCTGATGCTGCTGATGCTGCTGCTGCTGCTGCTGATGCTGCTGATGCTGCTGCTGCTGATGCTGCTGCTGCTGCTGCTGCTGATGCTGCTGCTGATGCTGCTCCTGATGCCGGCGGCTATATCCGGCGTCAATTATGCTACAGGCTGCGCGGAAGCCTAAATGCACAAAACCGTAGAAAATAAAAGTAAGAACTGCAAACTCTACCTGAACCCTCCAAGCTAAATGATCTTGCAAAGTCTATCTAACGTTTTTTACGTAGAGCGCAAATCGATGCTTCTACCTTGAATAAGTTGTAACGTTCTATCTGGCTGTGACAATTCACGATAAAATATTGATTTTGCATCAAAGCCTTTTGGCATGGCCTCCCCCCCCCTCCCCTCCCCAGTTTCAACTTCTTGTTCCAACCCTGCTCTCAAGTCAGCTAGGCCGTGCTATTATCGTATGATCTACAATAGAACCACGGCATTGGAGCGAAATGAAGTGACGGGCTCGAAGCGGCCTAAATGGCCAGGGTCTACTCGTGTACTGTGGCCGCTGTACCGCAATCCCACCAGGGGCGTAACTAGACTCTTCCAAATAGAGGGGAAAATGGAGGGGGGGGGGCAAGTTTATATGCAGGGATGGTAGTCAGTTGACACTGAAAACATCCAATTTGACCTAGTTTTGATCCCTGGCTTCTTTATCAACGAAACACGCATGCAAACACAAAAATGTGGACTCACACGACTCGTTGAGGCCTACGCCCAACTGAACTTATACAACACTGCCTTTGCACACGATGTGTATAAGACCAAAGTGAAAATATTAATTGTCTTGCCAACTGGATGGGAGGGGGGACTTGTTAGGCAAACCTTTCATCTGGGAGGCAGCTGCCGCCCCTG
>JAQIWG010002510.1:0-20197 GCA_034695025.1 Chamaedrilus cognettii | reverse complement strand
ATGGTACACGTACATGTATCTAGAACAGCCATGCTTGTGAATCCTGTCAGGTTGACTTGTAGTTCTTGACTCGAGAAGCGTGTTTACTATAATAGCATACACATTCAATCAGGGTTCGATTTCCAGGAGAGAGTTGATAGAATGGGATCCCCCCCCCCGAGTTGCATGTACCCGCCCCCCAGTTCACAACTGTAAAAAGAACTGAGGCAATACATTTTGACCCCACTCCTGCCCCCCCCCCAGTTACTAACAGTCTAAAAAATGAAAAAGTACCGGCATGGAAATAAAAAAAAATTATTTAGGTAATGTCAGTTATTGAAGAAACGTGACCATTTAATTTGACATGGACTAGTGATGATACTAATGTAGGTTATTGGTAAAGGCTCTGTTCGCTTTCTCTTGAACTAGTTGCAGGGGTCGATTTTTATCCCCCCCCCCAGATTATCCAAATAGGCTATTATCGCAGAAATGAGCAACATGCGGAGAGTTCATTTTTACACAGTAGGTTTAGGGAAAGCTTCCGTCCCTGCCGTCCGCCCCCTCGTGCCCCCCCCCTCGTCCCCCCCCCCCCGCCTCATCCTCTCCCCCCCTCGTCCCCTCCCCCCTCATCCCCTGCTCGCGAGTTCCGCACGGAAAGAAAAATCAAAGTGCGCAAACCTTCAGGTAAATGAATACAAGTTGATCGAACACCACTTGGTTGGACTTTCAGTGCAGGATAGCCGCTAAATGACACAGAACACTTGAATGATTGTTGACAGTCAGAAATATTTAAACACTATGCTCAGTGACGTTGTACTTGCAGTGACATTTAAAGTGGCGCACTAGGAGCAGTGACGCCACTGCCTGAGATCTATCACCCTTCATGTAGCGTCACACGAAGGGTTAGATTTGCTGGGGTGGGGAGGGGGCTGAGGCCCTAGCTCGCATTGGAATCCCCGTAGTTCGCATTGGAAGCCCACTAGGGGGTTGCACACCCTTAGCTCGCATTGGAATTGGAACCCCCTTAGTTTGCTTTGGAACCCCCCGAGTTCGTGTAAAGTTGCTGTCACACCCCCTCCTCTCCTCGTAAGGTTGGACTGGAGGAGGAAAAGAGTCGACCGCCTAGCTCTTTTTCAGCAAATCTAACCCTGGTCTCACGACGACAAAACGCCTGGGTCTTGGTGTCTGGACGCCAGAACACAAAACCTTAACGGAACCCTGGTGTGCAATACAAACATATCACATTTTTTGAAGCAAAAATGTTTCTTTTTTGACATACACGCCAATCCTTGATAGGACGTTTCTTCAACCACATCCCTAAATCACTGAAATGTCGATAAGCTGGATCGCTGAATAGATACAATGCTTGACCTCTCTATCATTTTTTTTGTTTTTGCTGTCAGTGCGCCATATCGCGGTGAGTATGGTTTCGAGGTGTCGGTGGAGAAACAGTCAAAGGAGACCAAGTCTGCATCCTGGACAGCCACCGTGGTACACTGGCCTATCTGATCATACTATAATTTCGCTCTTTCTAGCCAGTGATAGTTTACTTCTCTAAGTAGCCTCATTACTATTTTAGTTTTATTTCTGTTCTAGCTTCATAGTTAATTTAAAGAAAATTATAACGGGCTTTGTGATTCGATTTCGTGTCTTTAAATTTTTGTTACTTGCTCAATTTGCATTTTCTTGTTTGTGTATATTATGCATTTTAAGCTTATACTTAATAAAATATGGGTGGGGGGCACTGCATGCTAAAGAGTGGGCAGCGCTGTGTCCAGGACCCCGCGGGCACGCTGCAGAAGCTCTACGTGCGTGTCGGTGTCCCGTGTCCCTTCATCTTCCGTACGTCCACACGCGCCGCGCCTGCGGGCTGCGTCATCCGCGCCACTCCCGTCTACATGAGACCGGAACACGTGCAGGTAGGCATCGTGCAGCACTTTGTGCACATGTAGGTGCACGTAGTTTGTGTGGGTGTGATGGCAAGCGTGGCTAGGTGCGTCAGGGTTTGCGCAACGATGAATATCCTAGCCCATCCTGTCATAATTAAACTCGGTAGCTCGTCCAGCCCACGCGTCGTTGCCTATAGCTGCCACTGCTCATGCACGGGAAGCGCCAAGGGGAGTCATTATATGCTGTATATTGAGGCACGTATGGATATAACGGGGGCAGGGCTTTTCCCCGCGGGGCAAACCAATTACAACCGTCCACAACTTGATTGACAGGGTCATGACCGACACACATCCAATCGCAATAATTCAAAGTGATTACTCATATTTCAAATCAACTTTCGTTTTTGCTTAAAAGCTCCTTCTTTCTACAGCATTGCGAAATTTATGCATGCGTGTTCTAGGCCTCTATTTCTGCCGAAAGCTCACGAGCATGTCTTCGCGGGCATGGTGCCGCGGGTTTTTTGGGTTAGAAGCCATGCAGTAGGTTTATTATGTATATAGTATTCTTGAGTTTGTTTGTAAAATGAATTAATATGGATCAATATTGATCGATTATTTGGAAGTCCTTGCATCAGGCATTATCATGGAAAACCTTTGATTCACCAACGTGTACATGTAGCCAGCGTCGTGGAGTTAAATTTATGGTCTCACGCGTCTTGAACACAAGTAAGATTGCTTATCAAATTTTGTCTTATATTATTTGTTTATTCGTATGCGAATTAGTAGTTAAATCAATACACCGCCCCTACTCCGTACAGGACGCAGTGCGACGCTGTCCTAACCATGCTGCTGCCGCTGCGAGGCGCCAGGGGGCAGCAGCAGCGAGAGCAGGGGGTGGAGGGGACATGGGGGGAGTGCCGGGGGGGCCCGGAGGCGCGGGGGGCGGGGAGAGCGAGGCCGCGGCTCAGCACCTGCTGCGAGTGGAGCATCCTGGCGCGCGCTACACGGAGGATGCGTACACGCGCAGGCTGAGCGTCGTCGTACCGCACGAACAGCCGCAGGGTGGGTGCACGCAACAGCTCTATATTACACTGTATTTGTTCCACGTCATATACCTGCCCATGTTCCGAAGACGCCATGGGCGCCCACACATGGGTGCAAGAGGGTGCACTTGCACCCTCCTGGACAGGCAGATGGCACCCTCCTGAAAGGGCAAGTTGCACCCCCCTGTGCATCCCCCTGACCGCTGCGAATTTGTAATTTTCTGTGAGCGGGGGCTAGGAAATACTGCAGTTGTGGCCAGGGGCGGTTGCATTTGCGTTGGGGATGACAGGGGTTGCACTCCCCTCCCACCGTCCCCCAGACTGACGAATAGCATTTTGTTGGTCAAAAAATACTGTATTTTTGACAGCACTCCCTCCCCCCAATCTCAAGTTTTTGAGCTTGCACCCCCTAGATTAACAAATGGTATTTTGCGCCCTCCTGGTAAGAAATCCGAAATTGTGCGGGCGCCCATTGGCGGAACACACGTGTTTTCGGGAAAAAAGGTTCAGGAACACGCTTGTTGGGGGAAACACGCCAACCATGAGCACGCTAATATCGTGCGTTACACTCTCGTTCAACGATGCATTTTGCATGCAGCTTTGCATGCATGAAACGTTTAGGCCTATACCTACTTCAACTTCAACTTCTCTACTGCACTCCACCCTAGTGGATGATATTTTCGGGGCTGAAGAAATTAAGTGCCTTTGCCAAGGGTCACGAAGTGACTCGAAATCTTTTACCGATAGAACCTTAAACTACAGGCGTTGAGGTGACGTCACAGTTCCTTTGACTGCTGCGCCCCGCGGCAGTTTTTCATGCAATCGCATGCAAAAAAATGCATAGTGGAACGAGACCCTTATGATAATACATTACATAATGAACTTCTTATTCCCAGCCCTGTTTCCAGCGCGTTACCTCGAAAAACGAACCGGAAACATGTGTGTTCCCAGAATACGATCCGAAAACACTCTTTATTCCCGTTTTGATCGATGAGAGTAATTATTTCATCATGAAGACGCTCATGGGAATATCAATATTTGCAACACGCCAACGAAACTTGTACATTAAGGCAGCGTGTTCATCTTTGACATTGAACGCGCAATGCAACTCTACCATTAAGGTAGAGTTACATTGCGCCTTCAAAGTCGGAGCCATGTTTCGAACACGCCTGTTCCCGGAACACGGTCCGAGAACACGGATTAGTTTGATTAGTTCTCTTTTTTGTAGTTTAGAGACCGTATGTAGCAGAAAGACTATATATGAGTCTCACTCGTACAGTTCGGTTCTGCGCAAGGGAGCCCGCACAGGACCGCTCCCCTTCTTTAGTCACTTTTTACGACTCGCCCGGGGAGCTCTGGGCTGCAAGCCAATTCTGTTTCCCGGCCTGCAGGGGGTTGATTAGTCCATCGATCTAGCCCTAGATGACCTATATCTGGCTTCTCTGATTGGTCCAGCCGGCGCGGAGTGGGTCACCCATCTCGTCCAGTTCATGTGCTTCAGTTCCTGCGTGGGGGGACTCAACCGACGCCCCGTACAAATCATTTTCACCCTCGAGGCCCCCCTCGAGCCCTCCCCGGGAAAATTGGGAGGCGGCAACGCCCAGGGGCGCCTAGGGGGCGTCCAGGGGGGTAAAGGGGGGGTGCAGGGGGGGCAGGTCCTGGGGCGGCAGGCTGTGGAGGTGCGCATATGCGCGTGTCCGGGCAGGGATAGGGTAGCAGAGCAGTCTGAGCGGCAGCTCACCCCCAGAAAATTGTCCCCTCTCAAACGTACAGCGGTAGGGGTGGTGGGGGGCAGGTTGGAGGGAGGCGGAATGATGGGGGAGGTGGGGACAGGTGGAAAGAGGGTAAAGGTGGAGGGAGACGATGGCACGGACGTTTTCACTTTGAATGTAAGTAGTTTTGTTGTCGATCCCAGCATGTAGACGTGCTCCGCTATCCATGCTCTGACTGACTCCAATGGGGAGTTTACAATCTTTTCAGGTTTTGTTACCTCAATTAATTGAATCCTGAACTTCAGCTGAGTTCAGGCCCTTCTAGAGTGCGCCGATTCTGCTCGATGTTAGGCTACCTTTCAGGTAGAAGGTATAGTAAGTGGTTAAAATATATCTGTGAATAAATTACAAATGAATATTATATCACTCGATGTAATAGATGGCTAAAGTGGAATGTACAAATGCAATACTGTTATATAAAGAAGTATATTTGTTTGCTTGCTTATCCTTGTTTTCTCAACTTTTGATTAACTGTAAAACATAAAATTTTTGCTGCATGTTATTTTTGTGGTTTTGCCTCTCAGAAATGTTAGCCGTAGTGAATTTTTGCGTTTTTGATGACTGCCTGTTATATAGGCTCCAGCAGCTTGATTTTGCTGCATGTAATTTTCGCGAACTTGCTCGATTCATGAAATCAGCAAAAATTACATGCACGCGAAATCTTCATGTTTTACAGTACATTGTGAATGTACGCTGTTGCATGAAACCATCACAATGCACCTCTGAAAAAATAACGAAATGCACTGTCATTTCTGTAAAACATGACATTTTTTAAAATTTTGTGAATTGGCAAAACTCGCAAAAATTATATGCAGCAAACTAAAGCTGTAGAAACTATACAATGAGCAGTCCTCAAATACGCGAAAATTAAGTGCAGCAAAACTTTTGAGAAGCAAAACAGCAAAAATAACATGCAGAAAAAATTTCATATTTTACAGTAAACATTGTGTGCTCGTGGCAGGTGAAGGGAAGAGAGAATTACACGTTGCTTTGTCGTATAAGAGACTGTATGGAGCTGTGTACACTGCTGCCTCAATCTCTACTCGAGCAGTATCGACTGTAAGTATGGACTGTAAGTATGGACTGTAAGTATGGATTGTATGTATGGACTGTAAGTGTGGACTGTAAGTGTGGACTGTAAGTGTGGACTGTAAGTGTGGACTGTAAGTGTGGACTGTATGGAGCTGTGCACACTGTTGCCTCAACCTCTACTCGAGCAGTATGGACTGTAGGTAGGCCTACGTAGTGTGAATATTAACCTGTACGAACAGTATGAACTGTTGGTATGGACCAAATATGGAATTTAAGTATGGGCTAAGTATGGAATACCGTAAGTAGGACTGTACGTGTGAACTAAGAATGGACTGTGATATACGTATAACCAGGGATAAGTTTAGCAAGAGTAGTACTCCACAAACAATGTTTTTTTTAAAACTACTTGGATTTAGAAATGGATAGGAGTAGCATTACTCGTAAAAACGGACGATGGTGGAGCAGGCCAACTCTAGGCCTATTCCATCCAAAGGCATAAGAGTGCACTACTCCTGTTTTATAAGCAGCAGGCGTAACGTTACTGCTATTTTGTAAGGGCTAAACTGAAATCTGCGTATGATACATGTATGTGTCTTATCACGTGAGCCTACTGGTACATGCAGATCTAAGTCATCATCATATTTGCATGTTACAGATCAGTGCGCACTCATCAAGCGATCCCTGGTGATGACACGAACACTCCATCGCCGTCAGCGCTGCCGCCTTGCGAGGGGAAGCTGCATTGGAAGTCTGGGGGGTTGGCGAACAGTAGCTTGGAGGTGGGACTTGGGCATTACGGGCAGTTGAAGTTGGCCAGCCTCGGAGAACTGCATCAGTCCGGGCAGCAGCAGCAGCTTGTCTACTATTAGCGCTGATAGATGATGTCTTAGTGTGAATTTTATAGACGCGCCTTTACGCTCGGCTAAGCAAAGTTCTTGCTAAGGAACGGAATTTAACGGCAGCCCTTCACTGCCATTCGAAAAAACAAGCAATATGTTTATAAATTACAAAACTAAACAAATTAATTTTGAAAAATAATGACGTCAATTTTAAATTCAGTGCGGAAAAAAATCATTTTGCTCAAAATCTATGACGTAATATTTATTTCATGACGTCGTATATTAATTTAAATGGACCAAACAAAATGCTTCTTTGAATGGCAGTTATGGGCTGCTATTAAATTGTCTACTAAGCAAAGGTAAAGGTACAGGTGGGAGCAAAGGTGCGTCTATAGAATCCACCCTTAGTGTGGATTTCATAGTCATTCCTTTGTTCCGACCCTATACCTTTACTTTAGCTTAGGAGACAATTTCATTGATTCAAAACAACTCTTTGTTTAGTTCATTTGAATTGATATACAACGTCATTAAATTAAGATGACGTCATAGATTTTGAGTAAAATAACTTTCTGTTTCACCTGAATTCAAATTGGCCTCATTTCTTGTGGAAATTTTTGTTTTATATCTTACTGATAAATATCATTGCAAGTTTTTTCAAATGGCAGTGAAGGGCTGCTGTTAAACTCCGTTCCTTAGCAAGAACTTTGCTTAGCCAGGCGCAAAAGTACCTTCATAAAATCCGCCCTAAAGCCTTTCGTATTATAATGGTCATGTTAGATTTGTACACTTTCGGAGATCGTTTTCTACACTGAGGCGCTGTGGTGTAGTGGTTAAGGCATCGGACTTCGAGTCCAGAGGACCAGGGTTCAAGTCCTCGCGCCGGCAGCTACAAAAACATGCGTTACAGGTCCTTCAGCAATGCTGTTACACACAAGTGTCGCTAGCTGCTAATCCCGTGCCAGATAATTATTTATTTGGTTGGCGTAACGAAGGGCATATTACCGTAAAAACTCAGCTCCAACAGCCCAATCAGGGTAGGGTGTAAACGTCTAAACCTGTGTGAATACATGAACATTAACCGAATAGACGACAAAGAGGAGGTTAGTTTAGTTAGTTAATTTTCAATAGTGACCACCTTTTTTGCATCTGTTTTGTTAATGAACTTAATGACACGGGTTAGGCATCCTTGCGCCCTGATGAAAACTGCAGGAGCTGGGTTCTTATTGCCGCATGCCCTTCCTGACGCCAATCCAATTTTTTTTTATCTTGCATGGGGTTAGCAGCTAGTGTGTTGCCTGTGTGTTTAACGGCTTTGCTGAAGGGCCTCGAGCGCCATGGTTTCATTGTTTAATACCTGAAATAGCTTGGTGAGTAGACTATGAAACTGCTTTAAAGCTCCTAGTTGCCTTTTTGAATTTTGTTCTCAGTCAATGCTATAGTGCCTGCACGCCTTTCTGTCAGAACGAAGGAAGTTCACCGCGGCGTTCGTTGGAGAGAATAGACACGGTATCGCTGTGTGCTCGTGCATTCGGTCAAACGAGCCAGCCGCCGTCGCTAAGGTTGCTGTGACCTTAACAAAAAGTATACTGCGTGCTGCATTCGTCGTTAAGCGCTCATGACGTCAGGTCTGCGCGCCGAGACAAACGACCGCAAGCAGTCGGCGGCTCGACGAGTTCTATAGTAATCTGTACGGACTTTAGTCCTTAACAACAAAACTTTCTTCGTTTTGACCGAGAGGTGTGCGGGCGCTTTTAGAATCACTTAGTAGCTGATCAATGAGTAATGCGTGAGTACGCTTTAAGAGTAAAGTTCATAACTGTGGTTTGTTTCCAATTCTTTGTGTGACAGTTTTGCATTTGTATGTATGAATCAATTTCCATCTTTTGAAATAGGTAACGTTATTAAATGTTGGCTTAATCAGCCTCTGCTGAGTGTTTGTGATTTTGCCAGCGCGAAATTTACATCAAGAGAAGAAGTTAAATACATATCATCTATCATGCGGCTTTATGCTTGAAAGGCTTTATGCTTGAAAAACAGTCGCTCGGTATAGTATTCTTCATCCTCTATATGAAAATCGTTATGCTTTTGATATAATTTGTATTTATGCATTTTGTCTTGGTCATCCTTTTAAAAATCATTGTAGTAGTTTATAGATCTCTTGTAAGAAATCAAGAGGCAGGATTGTATTGACATACATGTAGGCTATATATGTCAATTGTCTTTTTATGTAGCCTAACTTATGAATCATGTTTTTATATGAAATTTGGCTATTTATATCCCAAATATTTAGTATAGCCTAAGCTTATACATATTCTCATAATTATGTATAATGTTCAGTGTCATATTTGATGGATTTTGTATATTTTTATATCACTCGTAAAAACAGTTTGAATATTTGAGATTTTTGTTAATGCAAAAACTCTTTGATAAATGTTATTAGAAGTTACCGTTTGTCATTGACGATGTAAAATTGTAAGCGCAGGGCGCAAACGCTTTTGTTTGCGCAATAATTTCACGTGTAGTAGTATTGCCATCATCTTATCAACATTCTGATGAGTGCTTGTGCTGCCGTTTGAGAGTTGACAGTTTTGACAGTTGACAGTTTTGGGATTTTTTGGCCTACAGTTTGGCTGTCCGTTATGGGGTATGGCGGATCCGATCCCTTGCGGACTTCTGAACGCCTTCAGCCTTGCAAGCATCTGTCACCCGCTCAGCAAGAAACTTGTCTTTTGATTTCTCAGGGAGATGTGTGTTCTTAGACTTCTTCAGGAGCCTCGCCCTTGCCTCCTGGACGAGTGACTCCATCTTTGTCTTTTTGACGAGGGACTTTGTCTCCGTCTTGTCAGCAGGCGGCTTATCCTCTGTCTTCTGAGATTGTGGCATATCCTCCGTCTTCCCACAAAGCAGTTTAACCTTCGGTTTCTCACTGAAAGATGCATCCATCATCATCTCAGCGAGTGATCTCCCTTCCGCCTTTGCAAGTCTTTTCAGTCGCTTGATTTCACGCGCCGCTTCCTCCTTCTCAGCCTTGTCCATCCACCTCTCCGTATCGCCCTTATACTTTTCAGCCGCAATATCACCGTCGCTGTCCAACTGGTTCCTGCTGACTTTCTCCTCTACGCACTGCCAAGATCCCAACTCTCAATTCTTTTGCAGCAGTCGACTGACTTGCTCGTCCCTCTCGCGAATCGTCACCTGGTCATCAATGACGATCTGCATGGCAGCCACCTGACTACGGAGCTCCAGGACTTGCTTTATCAGAACCGTCTTGTCTCTGGCGTGCTTCATCTGGGCGATCTCATAATCATAAGACTGCTGGACACACTTTTTGCTGCACTGCACCCAGCTGACGATAGTCTTTGCGTTGCGATCTTCGAGGTCCTAGCGATTATTGATGATCATCTCCGTCTCCCTGAACAATCACGCGAAACCCTTGCTGCCGATGATCGAATCTCTTCGTGTAGCGTACAGCATCTACAGCATCAACGGAATTTTAATCTTGGTATTTTAATAGATAAATTGCTATTAATTCAGCATAAAAATTCTCAAATGCTGCCTGCTGACTTTCTCCTCTACGCACTGCCAAGATCCCAACTCTCAATTCTTTTGCAGCAGTCGACTGACTTGCTCGTCCCTCTCGCGAATCGTCACCTGGTCATCAATGACGATCTGCATGGCAGCCACCTGACTACGGAGCTCCAGGACTTGCTTTATCAGAACCGTCTTGTCTCTGGCGTGCTTCATCTGGGCGATCTCATAATCATAAGACTGCTGGACACACTTTTTGCTGCACTGCACCCAGCTGACGATAGTCTTTGCGTTGCGATCTTCGAGGTCCTAGCGATTATTGATGATCATCTCCGTCTCCCTGAACAATCACGCGAAACCCTTGCTGCCGATGATCGAATCTCTTCGTGAAGCGTACAGCATCTACAGCATCAACGAAATTTTAATCTTGGTATTTTAATAGATAAATTGCTATTAATTCAGCATGAAAATTCTCAAATGAATTATTGTAAGAGAAGTTCGATGACATTTAATTTCATAGCAGCGTTATTCTTTAATAAACAGTTATTCTTTATTATTAAGCAGCGTTATTTAAAGTAGATAATTGTGGCAAGTTCTTCTATGCTCAAGACCGTGACTTTAATCGTATACTCTTGACAATCACTATTAATTAAAGTCAAAGCGTTTCCATACAAATTTCTTAGCCTCAAAGAACTGAAAGAATATGACAAATTTCTGAGCCTCAAAGAACTAAAAGAATATCACAAATTTCTGAGCCTCAAAGAACTAAAAGAATATCACAAATTTCTGACCCTCAAAGAACTAAAAGAATATCACAAATTTCAGTAATAAAACAGATATTATACTGCAAAAAATCAATAGCCAAAAATAAGTCATGGTTTGCTAAGTGGCTACAGCTTAGAGCTCCGCAACAAGTAACAAATTTAAAGTTCTGCTAAAACCTAACCCAAAAACCTACCGGACGAGAACCTTGTCGTTCTGCGTCAGACGGTAAAAGTTCACTTTAATGCTTTCCTGGGCCGTAAAGAACGTCTCGCTGGACGCTAGCGGGTTATTCGCCAGCTCGATGTCGAGCGCTATCTGTTGATAGAGCTTCGTCGCTTCGGTTCGCACCAGCTCGTAGCGGCTCTTGCTGCAGCTGCGACACAAACGCCGTTCACTGGCCGATGCCCGGTAGAAAATTTAGAGAAAAAGGATGATCTAAGGAAATGAAGATTCAGAACATGCTAGATATAATATGTATCTTTATTCACACAAAAAGTGTAGCAAACAATGCATATGCAGGCATAACTAAACCAATCGCCTTTTTTAATCATCTAAATTGTTAGTATCCATGTTTCACACAGGTTTAGATGATTGCGCCCTGATGAGGACTGCTGGAGCGGAGTTTTATGGCCGGATGCCATTCCTGACGCCAGCCAAATAAATAATTATCTGGCACGAGGTTAGCAGCTAGCGACACTTGTGTGTTTAACACACTTGCTGAAGGGCCTGTAACGCATAATTTCATAGTTGCCGGTTTCGTGGATTTGAATCCTGATCCTCTGGACTCGAAGTCCGACGCCTTAACCACTACACCACAGCGCCTCGCTCTGCAGGATATTTTATATAAAATGGCGATCCCCGATGACGTCTTTTGACGTTGAACTGACACTCTAAGCCAATACTATATTTATTGTTATTTCTGTAGCAAAGAGGGTAAACAGTCAAATTGAACCTGAAACAACAAACAAAATAACTGACTAGCCAAGCATCTTCAGTTGAAAGAATGTATAATCGAGTTAAGGAAAATGAGTGGATTAGCTTTACAAATAGAACAATATATCAACTGCAGATTCAATTAACAGAGCGATCTACTATTAGCCAAGACAACCGATTGAAACTTGCGCCAAAAACTTTCAGCTCAATCAGTGATAATACTGACGACAGATCAACCCTGCTCTTAACCCTGTAAGAATACTATAACGAGCATACGGTGGCGTATGTTTATGTACAGCGCACAATTTTTCCATTTCTCCGCATAAGAATGGTTAAAATTAATATACAATCAAATTGCGTAAGCACTTTAAAATGAAAATGCCACAAACAGAAGTTTTGATCCAAGAAAATATAAAATTAAAAATAATTGGAAAAAAAACGTACTGTACGTAATTTTTTGACAGTTTTAGTTCGTGTGTAGCACAGACAGACAGACATACATCATACAGTCCAATTCTGTACAATTAAGAGAGCCGACACAGAACCGCTCGCCCTTCTTTAGTCGCCTTTACGACTCGTCCAGGGAGCTTTGAGTGGCAAGCCAATTCTTTGTTCCCCGGCTAGAAAAAAATTAAAATTAAATAAAACAGAGTCCGACATTGTCGCAGCACTCCTATCAACCAGTATGTTGAGCACTCACGGGATGACGCTCGTCGACCGGCTTCCAACGCGCGACTGAACGGGCTGCTGAGCGAGCAGAGATCTCTTCAGTCGAGCTGTTCAAGCCGTCGGTGAAGAAGCTAACGGCGTTGAGGAGCGACGTCAGCGGCTCTGGGCTGTCAACACAAAAAGTACAGCAAACAAAGTGATACTTGACTGCAAAAAATAAAAAAAGTGTGTCTGTTCAAAAAAACTTCATGACGGCCCAATCGTCAGTCACGCACGCACACATGGGACAGAGATTAAACTTTCACGATCAAATCTAAAACAAATCCTGAAATTATCGATACGGTGTTGCATTTAAGGATTGAATACTTAGAAATTGCAAACGATCATAAAAAATATATATATAAGACAGTTAAAAAATCCTGAAATGTCAATTAAGAAGCTGTCAAAATTTGAGATAAAAATTCTCATGATTGTTTAAAATTTATAAGTATTCAATCCTCAAATGTAACTCCGTATCGATAATATTCGTATTTAAAAAAATACAAATAACAAGTAATATGTCCTTTTTTAAAAAAAACACGTAAAACATCCTTGATAAATTATAGCGGGATAAATAGCGGGTTATTACGTAAAAAATTTACGAAGGATCGTTGGGCTTTAAATTTATTCGATCGCATGCCGATGCATTGCATTGAATCCGCTCGTTTAATTTGCAATGTCATGGCTATCTGTTCTAGCAGTTTCGCAATAGCATAAAATGAGTAGCCGGATCTTCATCCACGATTTTGCTTAGCATGGAGTCCACAGAGGTGCACTGTTGTTCATTTATTAAGTATACTTGCTGTGATTTTCACGCTAGTTGGGAAATGTCAATAAAAACCTGTCCCAAACGCAATTTGGAGTTTTGTAATTAGCAAAACTACAAAAAACCTGCCATGCGCGGAAAGTACACAAAAAGGGGCTTCAATATATGACAGACAAATCTAGAATGGAACAAATTGACTAGTTCTTCAAAAAAAAATTGTTATTGTTACAGTCATAAGCATATGCAATCACAAATATGCGCCCATACTACCTAGTTTGTCATCGTTAATTAATTAATTAAGTCACTTATTAACTCATTAATTGTACATGTTCTTATTGTCTAGGAAGCAGCCAAAATATTTCATCAGAAATCTAAAGTATTCAAATCAAATTTTCTTATAAACCCTGGGCATTTTCTACCTAATCACTTCTACATGGCGACTTCCATACTCCATTTATTTTTGCATTCACTCTCAAGCATCGATAACTGGTCAATGAAACGACTAGGTCACTGAAGAATGTCCGTATACATGCATAAATTACTGGTACAAATAGAAGCGGTTAGGCCTAACGGCTGGCTAACGGACAAATCACCCTGGCAGGTTGTTCAGCTCACCTGCTGTCCAGCGAGGCGCCAGTCTCATGAACGCTCGGCTTGTACGACTCAGACAGAAGGTCCGCCACATGAGATCCGAAGAACCTCGCCCCGGCTCCCCTCTGCTCGAACCCCTCCGGCGACGCCGCCCGCAACGGCCCGCCCGCGATGGCAGAAGCCCCCGACGTGAAGCGTCGCTTAAACGTCGCCATCAAAACTTCTAGCACTACTAGAGAGCTATAAAAGCAACCTACGCGCGCCTACTGAAATGCGCTACAAACGCTACTAACGCAATGCCGCCTTGAATGAGAATAACCGTGGGAAAAGTTAGGAAAAGCGCAAATATTAGTGAAAACTATACTGGAGCAAGGGAGAAGCGTTAGGCGCGGAACAGCTGAACCAACAATCAATAACGGAAATTTATTCCGCGTAGGCTACGTGACGTCATCGTTTTGTGACGTTTGCACATGTAGGCTAGATTTTGCAGTTTGTTTGCTTATTATTTTCTATCGTATCAGTTTAAGTGCTAATTTGATTTTGATTGAAACTATGTTATGATTTTGCTACGGTCGTTGATTGCAAAGTCTGACCACGCTTCGTTTTGTGGTATAGAGGCAGATTTTTGAACTTTACGGGTAGCATTGACTACAGTTGACTTGCCAGGCACCTTTGCGCGATCGTGGCATCATTCAATCTAGTGCTCTGAAACAGTCGCTTGTTATGACCACAGAAATACAAGCCTAGAATACGTATGCATGGCTGCACAATATCGAAGAAAGAAGCATTTTTTGCTAAAAACGGAAGTAGATTTGTGTTATGGGTAATAGTTGTTAATTATTGTGATTAGATGTGAAAGGGGCATGGTCAGTCAATTGTTAACGGTTGGTAACTGGTTTGGCCCGCGGGCCAAGCCCCTTCCCCTTCATCCCCATACGTCCTTCATTTTATAGACTGTAGTGATGGGTCTTGGTTATGACATGATTATAGCATATTCTGTGGTTATAAAGTCACGGCTGTGGTTAATCATGGGTATGGTTTGACATCTAGCGAATGACATAACCAAAAGACTGTTTCAGAGGCATCAGAGCAGTCCAGGCCCACGTCTAGATTGAGCTGCAGTCTAGACTTTAGACATAGCAGTCTAGATTGAGCTGCAGTCTAGACTTTAGACATAGCAGTCTAGATTGAGCTGCAGTCTAGACTTTAGACAGAGCAGTCTAGATTTAGCTGCAGTCTAGACTTTAGACAGAGCAGTCTAGATTGAGCTGCAGTCTAGACTTTAGACAGAGCAGTCTAGATTGAGCAAGCTTCTGGAAAACTGGAATGTCCTGAAAAATGGTCAATTTATTAATAATAAGGTAATTTATGATGAGCATTGAAGTACACTGCATCTGGGTTTTATTATCAAGCGGGCTTATCTTATTTTGAATGCAATTTAACTATCGATAAAGAACTATCGTTAACTAAGTTAAAAGAAGGGCATCTACCTCCTAGGCATCTACAAACAAAAAAGCCAAGATCCGCAAGATGAACACGATTTATTTTGGGTGTACATTATTTTGAATAATGGAAATCTGGCAACCCTACTTGCAGATCTTGTTTCTGGTCATTTCGCGACTCAATGAATTATAATTCTAAAAAACTTTATATATATATATAAATTATTTATATACAATTTTTTTTAGAGTACGGGTAATAAATGTGATTAATAATCGCCGTGACTAATAATTGGATAAAGATTCTGTCCCTAAAGAACTTTGAAGGATTCTTTGCAAACCTTACTATAAATCCAGGCTAACCCAAATCTGTTCTTAATTAAAGATTAATGAAAACATCAATGTGTGGTGTGCATGTTACAGTAGTTCTGAAATTTTTTGTGGCAAGGTCCAATAATCGTAAAAAGATCGTCTTATCTCATCTTCAAATTTATTTTAGATGCCCATCTACTCAAATATCAACTATGTGAAATATAGTATCGGCCCGTAGTCATAACTATAATAAATCTAAAAAAATTGGTTTTAAAGCAGAGCTTTCTAAGAGATAAAGTATTAAGTAACTATGTTAATGCATCGAGATAAATGTTTCATGATGACGATATTATTGAGAAAAATGAAATTAATACTGTTCCAATATTTACATACCGTATTTTTAATAGTACTCAACATAGTGAACCACAAAAGCAGCAATGGGCTTATTGCGGAAACAACATTCCTAGAAAAATGTAACTCAAACTATTATAAATACACAACATAAAATGCTAAATCACAAAAGCAACAATATACGCCTCTATATAGGCCTACAACACTATGCGCAGTTGACTTATACAGGTACTGTACACAATACTAGAACTATATTATTTACCAATTTCAATTAAATTAACTTACAGAAATAGCTTATTTCTGTAAGCTATTTCTGTAAGTTAATTTAATTGAAATTGAAAATTGTATCATTGTATAATATAATATATAGTATATAATATATATATATTTTCTTTCGCCCGTGGCCTGTTGGAGCATATTTTTACAGACCGGATGCCCCTCCTGCCGTCCAACCTGCCCAATGGTGGCAGCTGGATAGAATGTTTCCGGTTAGTACGAGATCGAACAAGCTACATCAAAGCAATTTAACTGTTGGGCTATTAATAACCTATCATAGCAGTTTGAAACAGATCAAGACTTCGTCAAATAACCAACCAAATCGTAGAGCAACGTTGAAGTAAGCTTTGGTCCTACTTCACAGTTTATTCCGTAAAATAATCTGTTATCAAATCTAGACGTGTGTTTAGTGTAGCCAGATATTCATCATTCAAATAGGCTAAGAAACACAAAAAACTCAGTAGTTGTACATTTCTCATGACCTACTTTAGCCTATATAGGCCTGAGCCTACATTTCGCTCAGAGATTTACTCACGATTGATCACGATTGCTCACAAGTATAATTTATTGCATCCAAAACATAAAAAGCAATGAAAAATTATCTGCAATAAAATTATATTAACTCTATAACGCGGTAGCACACAAGCCTAGAGTTAATTATATTTATCGACTTAGCTTGGTATACACTTATAAATTAATCCCCCGCGATTGAAGCGTCCACGGAGTCTTATGAGATTTTCACCAGTCTTTTATCGAGATAATTGTAGTCAACCATACCCTATTTGTTAACCACGAGGGAGATGAAGGCGATGCAATTCCACTTCTCGGTTCAACAATACCTGATATTGCTACAGAGCCCGGTTGCAGCAAGAGAAGCATTTCGTTCCTCCGTGTATTTGTAGCACGCAAGACTTACATCAACTTGAGTATGGGGTCGTGGAGAGATCAACTGCTGTACGCCATGCCCGTAAACAGGATGGGGACGATGTTGATGCATGAGGCGGATACCAATGTGCAGATTGAAACAGACGTGAATTTGATGAGAGTGGAAGACTACTCGACTAGTAATCTACATGAGAAGTGCATGATGCCCTTTTCTAGCGAGTTCTAACACCAGATCTATTGCCAAAAGTAACTTAACATACGGTCAGAAGAGAAACGATTAAAATTTGTCTAGATCCACACAGTAATTTTACCACGGACTGACGCTGCCCCATTTTCGTTAAACGAGCGATATGTAGAGCCTGTCACCAGATTTTAGATAAGCCAAGCAAACAGTGCACATCGTTGACTTAACCCGTGGGGTGCCATAGTTGCCCAGCTGGGAATAAACTGTCTAAAATATCGGCAGCCTATTAACAACACAGGTCCCCGATGACGTCTTTCGACACCGAAACGGACTATAAGCCCAATATTATTATTATTATTGTGCTAGACTACGACAATAAATTTGAGACATTGACTCAATGATTTGTCTGCAATTGACAGTAGGCCCCTGCATGTGATTTGATTAATTTTCATGTATTTCAAGCTCTTGTAGATTGCGCTCAGGCTACGCGCACATGTCATGCATGTTAAGACTTTACACTGACACCAAAAGCAGGGCAAATTTCAAGAAAACTTTACAACTGCATATTTTGTGCAGTTTTAAATGTACACCTGGCGAGGTTTCGATCGTGGGGCGGTGGGGGGGGGGGGGCTTCTGCATATTTGGAACAAAAATATTTTACCCCAAAATTCACAAATGCCGAGTTTCAGATTTAGAACTGTACACAAAAATTGCTTTTTGCAACTGCAAATATTTTGATTAGGCTATTTACAACCGCACATTATGTTTCAAATTGACCGCTAACATTGTCCTGACCAAAAGTGCTGTCGATTTGTTATCAACGCATCAATTGAGCTAACCACTGTAATGGCGGATACTAACTTTGTAAGACTGAGTATCTGATGATTACTAAATATTATTATTACCGGATAGGTGTTCCATGTGTGCATAGGCTGCCACGTATCAATTAATTATATCATGCATTATACAATGGAATTTCTTTACATGTGATATTAAGCTCGAGAAAATCATGTTTTCTCTACTGCTGAAAATTACCCCAAGGCTTCAAAGATTTATGATTTTGTTATGAATTCAGAACGCGTCGCGTGACTCATTAAGTCCTGCTAGGAAGTCGTGACAAACGTTCAAAAATTCCATCTCTGTTTCTATTTTCAACCAAGCGCTATTGAAATACTCGTACACATAATCGCCTACGTGATATACAAGTTCTTTCATGCACATAATACACGTGACACATACATGTAAGTTCATTCATGTACATATGCTTACAGCGTGAGTCATAAAAAAGGCACAATCGCGATAACTTGACAATTTTTTTTGTTATTCCATTTTTTCAGGGTTTGTAGCCGAAATTATTTGCACCAGAATCCTAAATTTTTAAAAAAAAACCTTTTTACACTCAAAAGTTATGAAACGTTTTCGAAAAAAGCCCATGCATAGCGTTTTTATGAATGCAAGCATCAGCGCTTTGATTTTTCTGGCAATGTTTTGGATATTGGAAAAGGGGCCGATAAGTTTCGGTTTAAAATATGATGTTTGAAGTGAACGCGATTTGGTTCATGCCTTGCCCAGAGTCTCTGCCTGCAACACAAGCGCGGCTTGTCGATCAGCTGCTTTGGCAAATCAACTGAGGGCTTTCTTCCAGTAGCCCTTTTAGTTCCGTCTTGGTCTTTAGCTATGGGATCTGCAGTGGGCCTGGAACTTTCCAATGTCCTCTTGATACACGTCGATGTCGAGCGGACTTAGCAATAGCAGTTTGGCAACAAAGAATGGACATTTGTAAGCATCAAGACGTTTGTATTAGGCTTGAAGGTCGTAGTTAAAACAATTTTATTTACTTTTTTCAAAAAAGTTTCATAACTTTTAAATAAAACATGTTTTCTTTTGAAAATTCAGGATTCTATTGCAAATTATCTCAGCTGCAAACCCTCAAAAATGGAGCAAAAATATACAGATTTCGCGAAGCTATTGTGCTAGGGGAACATTTTTATGACTCACTCTGTATACGTGACGCACAAGTTCTTTCATGTACATATACGTGACACACACGTTCTTTCATACGTGACATATAAGTTCTTCAGCATGGCATACATTGTAATTCGTTTACATGTAATGTCACACTTGAGAAAATCAAAGGCGGATTTTTTGACATGTGCTTCAATAGGTCCAGCTGCGGCTTGTTTCTCATAGCATCCCTATCTTCTAGCTTAAATTTACGCCTACGTTAAAAAATTCAATGCATTCGCTGACAGCCATGACGTCATCATTTGGCTTATTGTTTTTATTTGTTATTAAGAACTTCTTAAGATTCAAATTTGTCCAAGATGCTTTAAGAAACAAGTCTGCAGAGATGCCGAGCCTGCTGCAGAGTTGCTGCAGAGATTTATGACTTTGTTATGAGTTCGGCAACGCGTAGGCCTATAGCGTGACCAATTAATTAGTGCCGCGTGGAAGTCAACTTTTGAACGCTCCTCAATTTGGTTCTCGATCAGTGGCGGCCCCCCACCTCCCCGGTCGTCAGTTCTTCTGCGTGCGAGGGGGAAAAGTCACCGTCACCACACCCCCTCCCCAGTCGCGTGTTTCGAATCGGAGCACATGAATCGGAGATATTTATCAATCGTGATTAAATGCAATAGTGAAGTTCAATTGATGTTGATTCCTAAATACGCTTGTTATTACGGCCAGGTAGCCTTATCTTATATACAAGCAGCAGACTGCGTGGTAAGCCACGCGTCCCAGACTGAAGTAGGAACTGTAGGCACTGTCTGCTGGCTCTCCGCGCAGCCAGGTTTGGGGTCATTGCATAACTACGTCACGCCGAAAATGATCGTTTTTGCCCCACCCACCCACCTTGTCATGCTTTGTCACGTTTCCCCCACGCACCCACCCAGCGTGACGTCATTAA
>JAQIWG010002509.1:0-20198 GCA_034695025.1 Chamaedrilus cognettii | reverse complement strand
TGAGGACAAGGTTTGAAGGCGAGGACACTTTGAGTAGTCTATTCTTACATGCTCTGCACGCTGAAACAGGTGCAGGCGAGCAAAATACAGGCAAAATAACCAGGCTAAACTCGCTAGGGGATTTTTTTTTGTTGGACTCACTCTGTATATTGCCTGGTATATCGATTTTTTATATATTAAAGGTTTTTTTATTTTTTTATGTGGCCATATTTAAGTGTGAAACTTTCTGCTAATGCCATGCGGGCGATGGTGTTCTTAAATTAGCTGTGCTTGACATTGACACGGATGCCACCTGCCTGACACGCTCCAGATATCCCCTGCAAGTTTATTGGTGGATATTTGGTACTGATATCATTCAACATTCTAGTTGTTTTGCCCCCCTTGTTTTGTTGCAGTACATCCGACAGCACAGGCGACCCCCACTCACATTTGATGAAGCTCTGAGACAAGTGAACGAGGAAATGGGTCTATCATAGAATTCACAGTCAACGAAATAATTAATTTAAGTGTTGGCGGTCTTGTTAAATTTTCCGACTATGTTGTTTGGCTGTCGACTGGCGAAGTGAAGATGACTTAACCCCTAGTCGGATATTTTAGTTAAAATGCATTTTGCGACTTCGCGACTTTGTCACTTTGCTTAGCAAAGCATCCATGTTAACAAGCACAAAAAGCACCAAGATGGCGCTATTTTGAAGAATTTTTTTCTTCATTATTCTTCATTATAATGCAGCAAAACCAATGAGGTGTTAATTCAGCAGTTAACAATGATGTAGTTTTTAGCGTAAGAATTTGCTGTTTGAAATATGGCCGCTTTGTGATGCATTCGATTCTGTTTTAGAATATTTGTACCACCATTACTTTATATACTTGTGCTAGTTTTTATGGATACTGTTTTGATAGACTTAACTACGCAGAGACTTATTAGACGTTCTTATTTGCTGCTGTTTGTGACAAAGTACAAAATCAAGAATGTGCTTTTCATACGTTAGCTTTGCAGTTCTTCTATTTACTTTTGTGTTTCACAACCTTGCAAACTACTCTTGCATCATTTCAATGAATATGAGCCTAAAGTTATTTAAATATATAATAATATAATATTTTCTATTTAATATGTTGTACTGCCGCTCCTAGGTATCCAACAACGTGGAGTTAAACGTTAGGTCCCAAGCAGTGGAGTTCTAGGTAGCTGAGCATCTTCAACACATTAATTAAAACAATTATACACTAGTACAACATTTTACGGAGCCAAAATTATGCAAAAATAGTGTAGGGATAGATCGCAGGCCTGTGAAACTCTTTTCTATGTCGTTGAGTTTTTACAGTAGCATGCTGTTGAAAGTATTAACGTTGACACAATTGTGCCACACTTTGATAGCAGAATCTGCTATAAGAGTACAGCAGAGTATGTCAACATGGAAACTATCCACAACATCAAGGGGACTGATAAATTAGTGAATCATGCCAGAGATCTGTAGTCACTGAAATTAGTATAAAGTTATGCCTTCAAGAAAGCCCAAGCCTGATACAGGCCGGATAAACAGACCGAAAATATTCCTCGAATGAATCAAATTCATCAATAATGCAAGTAGACAAGTTTGAAACAAGTTGAAACATGCTTCGTGTCAGTCTACAGATGAGCTAGCAGCTAATCAAAAATCTCATATTAGTTCATAGCACAGTGAAATTTGTTTCGAAATGCTTTCAAATAAATAATAGGCATGCAGATAAATAACCATAAGATCAGAATATAGCCTACATGTACCCAAGCGAAGTCACTTTCCTAAAAGACATTATATAGCAGGCTCATCACTAAGACAAGAACTTACAAAAACAACAACAATGTTAAATGAAAATAAAATAATGCTAAAAATAACAATAATGTACTGCTAGTCATCCTGTACAAAATGTAGATGCCTTAAGCATAAGTAAACACATTTTCGATATGAAGACATATATGCATCTTCTAAGAGCTTTTATGTTCCTATTTCCACAGACAAATGTTTTCAGATATGGTCAATAATCAGCAGGCCTAGAGCAATTCACATACTTTAAGACATTGATCGCATCGTGTGTCTCATAAACATTTGTCGATTAAATTCCACTAACCATGATGGAAGCCATGCATAGGCAGTATTTACACAAAATTTCTTAATTTTTTTCTGGATGTATTTCATGCAGTCTTACATCACGCCATTGTTGAGCCATGCATGCCGTGTGCATGATCAGAAGCTGACAAAGCTGTGCAACAAAGTCGACGTGCTACAAGCGTATATCCTCATAATCGTTAGAGTAGGATAGTTCGCTCCCCCCCGCCCCCTGCGCCCCCTGGCGTCCATCCGTAGTCCTACGCCCTTTACTTAAACTACTCGACAGTTTGCGCCACGCGTTCGTCAGTTTACCCTGCACGGCGGCCATGTTGACTCCCCCCTCCTCCCCCCCCGCGCGCCCCCCCGCCCCCCGCCCAGTATTCCCGTCCCTCTCCTGGTGAAGGTTCACCGCGGACCGCGACCTCCTCCGCAGAGGCGCTACAGGCGGGGGTGGGTAGTACCCCTCAGCTCGCCCTCCACCCTCCCTACTTGAATATGCCGCATTCTTCGCTGGGGGCGCACCCCTACTCCTCGCAGGGGGTGGAAGAGGCCCCGCCGCCTCTGTATACCCCAGATCCGAGGGTGTCTTGAAGGAACGGGTATCGATGCCGCTATCGCTGCCCGGCCCTCCCCTCCCGTACGACCGTCGCTCGTCGGCTGCGAGCAGGGTCGGGATCTTGGTGTCTGCGTAGCTGAAGGCCGCTAGGCCGCTCGCCGGGCCCTGCGAGTCCCAGGTGGGGTTGTTGTACTTACTGCCCCTGACGGTGTTGAGCCACTTACTGACGCGGTCCTTGACGATGTCCTTTGTGCTGCGCTGGCTCCCGTCAGAGCCATAAACGTATTCTCCTTCAACTTGTCGTTGATCCACCTGTTCCGTGCCGGATTTCCGGCGGCCTTTGCGCATGCGCATCGGCGGCGGCGTCGGCTCCATGTAGATGTTGTTTTGGACGGGAGAAACGTCCTCCTGGAGGTAGCTGGAGTAGTCCTCGCCGTCAAACTCGTGGTAGATGAGAGAGCGAGAGCTCGCTGTGGTCCGTGCGTTGGATGTCGGCGTGTCGTCCGTAAAGTCCATGGTGCACTCCTGCTCGACGTACGCACCCTCGTCTTCGTCCTCTGCGGTCGCCATCGTCCAACGACCGGGTTCTATAGTAGAGCACAGTATCCAAGCGTTTCGCAAAGTTAGTCACTGGTCCTCAATTTCTTACACAACATGGCTTACTGGGTAGAAACTTTCAAGATGGGCTAGTATATCAATGGGCGTCACATTTTCGGAGATTAGATTACAATAGGGCTTCAATATGATAGTAATTCAAGGACTGTTCATCAACATCTGCACATAAACGATGAAACGTAGCAAGTGCTTTCTATTTATAAAAATTAATAAACAATAAATTAATTGAACAAATATTTTAAAGCTTGACGATATCTTGACTATTCAATACTAGGCTTATAGTCAACTTGTAGGTCTAGTAGGGTGCTTCTGCTATAATGTCATGCTTGCAAAGTTGCATGCAGCTTTGGTTAGTATTGTTGATATGACTCAGAAGTTCTGCCCACATGCATTCATCCTCAAACTACGATGGCTAAAATGTGACACTGGAAGGATTTAAAGTCTACTATTACTGAATGAACTCATTAATAACGACACTGAAGGACAGCTAAACCACCCCTACATTATAGGCTTCTTTGAAATCTAAGTTTAGGCTTACGTAAATTTGTACGCATGATATTTTAGTGTAATCACAATGGTTGTTACAGCATTGTGATTCAGCTAAAGCCAGTTTTGTTGTGCGTGCTGCTCCGCTGCTTCTAATAAGTTGAAAAGCAACACATTTGCCTTGTAATTGAAACGCAGATAGACATAAAACACTCGACAATCTACCTGTCTTTATGTGCAGTAATGATGTTAGGCACATTTTTAGAACTAAAGTTGATCCGTTCAAAATACGCATATCTCTCTCAAAATCAGTTAGCCTAATCACATAAGTTATTGCTCGTTAGACTCACCGACGATAGCGCAAAAGCGTCACCGTAGCAAGGGCGGGTTTATTTCCTTAGGTGTAGAACGAGCTCGCCTATAGACTAGGTTGGCCACGATAGCGCACCCAAGCCGCGCGCAGCTCAGCAAACAACGGGCCCTCTCAGGCCCCTCTGCAGTCGTGTCGAGTCGTCCCTGCGATACAAGCTGTCCCCCGCACCGCGTGCGCTCAGGCGGAACGACTGAAACCACACGAGACAGCTATAGGCCTAGGTGTGATCTTTTATAATAGAAGCATACACCGCTAACAACACGAACGAGTAATAACAGTGGCCTATACTCTTTCCTTCCTACCGACCCCTGCCGACATCCTCAAACTTCTCATAATAGACACATGATTTCCAAGCCTATCTTCCTTATTAACTTACTAGTAGGCCTTACTAGATTCACGGTAATGATTCAATCAACAAATTTAGCCGACTCGCTTCATGTATGTATCTTTGCATACTGCACATGTAACGCACCAAAAATATGTTATGCAAACGGAGTTGAGAAAGCATCATTTGATTGAATCGTATCTATGCGGCAGCGGAGCGGCAGCTGACCATATCGGATTATGCAGTAACGGCAATCTACAGCCCAGCCACACGGCCACATGTTACCCACACGCCTCCCGTTCCAATGGGTTGGATCTACATGTGCAACATGTTTCAAGATTGATCCCGATCGTCGTGTTTGATCAACTCAAGCCGGTGTCATAGGAAGTATGAAGTAAAATTGATATTTCAGCGTTACAAAATATGTGAACGACCCCTTGTTATTATACATAAATGCCGCGTACTGTTGGTCTACACTACAGACATTGGGCGACTACAGTGCAAGCTCAATAAAACGCAGCATGCAACGTCCTTGTTAGGCTCATAGACTAGTGACAGAAATACGCGGGCCCACAGCCCTGCACGACATCCTATGAGCACAGAGCAAGGCGCTAGTTGCCTACACGACAGCTTATCCACAGTAAGCTTTCTACACTTCCTGCTAATCTGCATGCGTTTTCTGACGTAGGCTTATAGCCTGGTATAGGCCTACATGTAGGCCTATGTATTAGTAGGCCAAGACCCGCCATAGGCTAGTGCTATTTTGTCGACTGCCTTAGGTTAGATTGGATATTGGATGATTAGTTGAGTGTCGGCTTGGCGAAGTTGGCGACATCACACGTGTGTGCTGGCGATCTATTCTCAACGATATAGCCTACTTTGTTGATAGGCTAGCTATATCCTAACGAATTGGATATTAGCAAAAAGATAGCGTACAAATTATTGAAATCTATAATAAAAGGGTTGACCCGTGCTTGCTATTATTATAACAGGCCGTACTCAGCGTGACTTCATAACACAGTCTGAAGCTAAAGCTAGTTAGGCAGAAAACCGAAGAATCGTTGCAGCGTCATCTGTAGTCTGTAGTCTGTAGTCTGTAGTCTGTAGTCTAGTCTGTAGTCTAATTAGAACTTGACTTGACAGATTTGGTCGAAGATGATGCCGAGGCCCGTTACACGCGGGGTCAGTGTGACACCGGGAAGACAGCGGCTGGAAGATGAGGACTGGTTCTGGGGCAACGTCTCCAAGTTAGTCCAACGACGTTATTCAAACACTGTTGCAATATTGCTATGTTGCAATGTTGCTCTGTCAAAATTCATTGAAGGTAGTCGCTAACCAGATCACTCTGCCGTTGATAATGATTTAAATATGGCTGTGAAATTTATAGATGATCAACAATTTTTGACTTGTTTTGAAATATTTGATTGATAATAAGGTGATCGAATAGAATATCATTATAAATGATAAACTAGTCCAGCTGTATTCAGATGAAAGCTAAATTTTTTGGTTGGATGCATGGTGTCCATGCTGTCCGAGCTTTGTGGTTATTTCTGCTTAATTATCATGGATTCAAAATTGTTCATTGTGGTATGTTATTGTAATACAATGTTGATGCGATACATGTTGATGCGATACACGTACGTGGACATGTCATACATGTCATGTGTGCTGTGCAGAGAGCAGGTATCGGAAGCGATGAGCGATACTCCTGATGGCACATATCTTGTACGCACCGGGTCAAAGGGCAGAGAGGATGAATACACCCTCACTGTTAGGTACTTAGTATCTGAATTATTCGTATTACTTTCTAAATTATTATTGTTTCGACCTACTCTCTGCGTTAGCAAGCTTATCATCCTACTGCGATGAACTTGAATGGTGTAGAATTAACGTTTGTACATGTATTCTTACATCTTCATTGAATTAAGTGGATTTGTCACATAATATATGTCTAATAACATTGTTCTCTACTATCCATCGCAAATATGTTTAGATTTTTTTTTCATCTGTCTATCTTCGCTATTTTCATGTGCAGAATTCTTTGTCAATTTTGCATTAACCTCAATTTATGCAAAAAAATCAACATCAATCTTAGGTTTTATTTTTCTATGACGTAGGTGCGCTACGAGTAACTGTAGTGGCTCTGTTGGCCAGGAAGGGCGGGCATAACAAGCTGCTGCGAATCTACGTCAAGGATGCAAAGTTTGGCTTCACGGAGTCGTGCCAGTTCCGCTCTGTGGTGGAGCTGGTGGAACATTTTCAGCGCCACTCCCTCGCTTCCATCAGCAAGTTCCTTGACGTCGTTCTTCTCCACCCCCTCTCCAGGCATTCGCAGGTGAATGACCGGAGTTGTACATACTAGTTGGGTTCTCTAGTTGAATACTACATGTAGTTGGTTTTTCTTGTTAAATACTAGGTATGTTACTTATAATGCTGTCGGGCTATCTTGTTAAATACTAGTGGGCATATTTAGTCGGCTTATGTTGTTATCCGTTGGCGTCAATGACGTGGCTGTGTCAAATTTTATTGGCATTAGATTTACATTATGGCATCAATTCACATAAAAACTTGAAAGGATGTTGTTTATTGGAGTAAACAAGATGATTTGTCATTTTTTGAGAGCCTAGTTACCAATCGTTGAGTATTTATGCACTGAAAAGTAAACTGTAATTTACAAAGTTTGCATAGATGGAGGCTGCAAGTTTGATTTGTTACGGAAAATTGGAGCATCATGACTTTTTAGCTTTTTTTGCCCTGCAATAGCGTTCTTTTGACGCATTCAAATTATGTAGTTGACTTCTCATTGTTTTTGTAAACGCCTATTTTTATTTATTCATTATGATGAACGCCGGATCTGGATTTTAAGTCAAACAAATTAAATGACTGAGATACCGACACCTCATAATGTCGAGTCGTGTACGGCTCCCTAGAAATGTCATAGGCCGCCGCACAGCACTCCACAAGTTGTCTGGTCATTAAAAAGAAGAAATGGTCATATTTTGCGTGCTCGTTTCGTTCAGGCTGGTGACGAGGAGGGTTTGACACGCTGGTTCATATCCGCACACATCGACTACCTCGCGAAAAAGGATGAATACGACAAACTGGACGACCAGCTTGCCCAGATCAGCCAAGTACTCACAATTATTAACCGTATTTTAAGTTGAATTTAGTATTACAGTGGTGCTGCTTTAACCAGGTTACTCATTTGTTTTTTCGGTAATCTCCAAAATACCACGCTCCGATATTTTAACTTTAAAGCATGTCATAGTGATCGGCCAGCTCAGCGATAACGCTTCTCAACGCTTGACTTCCTAGCAGTATTTCTTGTCTTAAGTGTGTAGCCAATGTAACTGAACCTTGTTTTGTTAGGTTAGATCTGAGAAGTGCAATCGTTTTACTCTCCAATATTGATCGATGAGGCCAATATATGATCCAATATGACGCCGATCGATCAATCAGCGTCATTCAGTTGACATCATTATTTATTAATCAATTGAATAGTCGTATGGACTAGTCAAAAATTCCAACAAAAATCTGTACCTTGCTTGATGTTACCCTTCTTCTCCTTGTCTAGTAGACCATTTTGCATTCGTAGACATATCAAATCCTTCTTACGTAGCCTAACCTAAATTTGGTCAATTTATTAGCAAATTATTTATCGCCGTGTGAATTTAATTTATTATTGCAGTGCATAATGAAGGAAATATTCTAGAAATCATAAAATTCAAACAGATCATGTTACGAGTATATTGTACAAAGAGAGTCCAATATCCTTTCCCTTACATTGTGCTTAGTAAGTATTTGCTCTCACAGTGTTCTAGGTTATTTCTCATGATCGAACACTGAATTAACTGTTCTCACTTCTCAGTTCACTGAAACGGAATTTAAACTCATCTTTGTTGTTCTAGGGTGCGTCAGGATCTTGACTTAAGTCTAAAGTTTCTAAACCCATTCGTGTTGTTCTGGGGTGCGTCAGGACCTGCAGGAGAAGCAGGTGTTTATAAGCGCCTTCAAGGAAACTCTGGCGATGCTCGACGAGCAGATCAAGACTGGATCAGACAACCAGAAGCACGTCATAAAACGAGACCTGCCTGTGTAAGCGATCTTTATATGTCATGTACGATAAAACTACGGCGATCCTTTCCATCACGCAATAACATGGAGAAATAACACATAAAATTTTTTTAATTAGGTATCAAAGCTTGGATGAATTCTCGAAAATGTCTAGTGTACCCCATCGTTACTTTTTATAGAGACGAAAATGCTGCGTAAATAGTGAAATGATAAAAGATCAAGCGGTTTGAAATGATGATGAAACCGGAGTCTGGGGCTCTCAACATTTTTATGGGTTGTGCAACTCAACTATGACAATTAATAACTTAAACAAGATCTCAGGCTGCGTACAGAGCGCGGGACAATCTGGCGCTGGTCAAGTCCCGCCGCGCCCTGGCGAGTCAGATGGAGACACGTCTGGAGAAGGAGACAGGCGAGCTGACCCTTCGCATGCGCGCAGTGTACAGCGCGCTCAGCGGCGCCATTCGTGTGCGTAGCGCTGCACTGAGTACGCGCGAAGAACTCAAACAGTCAGTTGCATGCTGTGCTGCTTTTTTTAAATTCTGGAAACGCAATATAGTTTTTTTGTTGTTTTTTAGCACTTTTGTGTATAGCACAAAGGCCATAATATAGTCTGGTTCTGTGCAAGAGAATCGGCACAGAACCGCTCCACTTTCTTTAGTCGCCTTTTACGACTCACTCAGGGAGCTTTAGCCTGCAAACCAATTCTTTGATCCCCGGCCTGCAGGGCATCGTAGATTTTTGTGGTTCTAATCCCAATAGAAGAGGGCATTGGAATGTAATGTAATGTGCTTTTTTTCGTGGATGATTTTATGTTGAGTTTCGTTCTATTTTTATGATAATATTTTAGATTATTGTATTTAGATTTTTGATTTAAGAACCTAAGAATTTGAATGCAGGATAAAGAATATTAATTGGACCCTGCAACTTAGTTTGATGTAAACTAAAAGTATCATGCTCAGTCTCATTCACTGTTGATTGCAGGAAACTCTTAGACGCTGGCGAATCGGAAAGTCGCATCACCCTGTTGGTGGAGGGAACCAACCAATGGCTGAATAGGGGCCGCCAGACCTCCCTCACCCAGCTATTGGCTGACCTCGAGCTCAGCGCCCTACCACACCTGCTTGACACGACTTGGCTTGACCCGATCTGCACGCGCGAGCTCGCGGAACAGAAGCTGATTGGTCGACCTGAGGGGACGTTTCTCATTCGGCCAAAAAGCGACGGTGGTCGAGACGTGTTTGTCCTTTCCATCATGTGAGAATTTTTCAAAGTATTATTTTAATGGTTTTAGATCATCAACTATGTAACTTAAGACGCAAAATCGAATTTGTCATCTAAATTAACTTATTACCCCCTGCAGAGATCTTAATGGTCTAACAGTTTGTTTGTAGGCATGGTGAATTAAATTGGCAAATACGACTTATTTCAGAGGTTTTCTGATATTTATCTTAAATTTATTTGTAATCTGCCATAACTGTTATTTTATATTCGCATTGAGAGAAAATGAAAATGAATGATTATCCAAATAGCGTTTATGTGCTGCATTTATGTGATTAATAATTGTAATTCTACTTAATTATGGCCGATGCTGCGCAAAATAATCTTAGGCATAAATTATCCTACTTCATTTAGCTTCAGATTGCTATTTATTGCTATGTGCTAGAAAAAAAAAATATTTAGTACGGCAGCAGCAAACAGTAATGACCTGTTTCTTCCTGTTCTTTCATCTGCGAATAAGATTGCCCGAACGTTTGCGAATGCCCAGGTGTCATATCGAGTCCCCAAACGGCCCCGTCAGCTACGTCACGGTCGAGGGTCAAAAGGTCGCGCGCCGGGGGTCGGTCCGGGTCTGTCACTGCCAGATTAACCGGACGAGCACCGGGTTTGGGTTTGCGGAGCCGTATTTCATCCACGAGACCCTCACCGACCTTGTGATGCACTACCGCGTGACGTCACTGGTCGAACACAATGACCGCATGGACGTTATGCTTAAGCACCCTCTCTACGCACGCTCACAAACTGTTTCAGCAGCAACAGCAGCAGCGGCAGCAGCAGTGATGCAGCGCAGCAACAGCAGCGCAGCACTAGCAGCAGGAGGATCAGCAGCAGCAACAGTAATGCAGCGCAGCATTAGCAGCAGCAACGCAGCGACAGCAGCAGCAGTAGGAACAGCAGCAACAATGAAGCAGCGCAGCATGAGCAGCAACAGCAGTTGCAGCGCTCAGCATTGAATAGTGAATTTAGTTTTTGTGACCGAATAGTCTGCAGCTATAATGTAACTCTCAATGTCTGATGTACATATTGTGTATTATAGCTAACGTCTGCCTGCCTATGTTTTATTTATTTGTGCGCTATATATTTGACTGTAGGGTGATTTCTCTTTGTTTACTTGTGCCACTGTATTTTTTATCCAAACATTTTTCCGGAGCTGAACTCTGTGAATTGAAAAGAAAAACTGGTCAGAGCTAGGCTCTATCAACACACTGCGATGAACGTTGCATTGCTGAAGCCCCTCTGGCAGTATGCAGTTCTGCGTGGTCTATTAGATTTGCACAGATTAATCAGATTTTGCATATACGCATTACAACGACTTTCGAATTCGAATAATGTGATATTTTGTGGATGATAAGGATTATGTTGATGTTGTTTACATGGTGACAGCATTGTGATGTATTGTTTAACAGTATCATTGAAAAGTGGGCCTTAGTATTCCCACGAATGAAACAATAAATTTACGCGTTTCGTAAAAGGCTTAAAATATGGACCAGAAGCAAAAGTCTAATATTATTGTAAATCACAGATTTCTACTGTCTAATTTAATGTCGGGGATATATGACTTATTGAAGGCTATGACATGCCAACGAGACTTCTATGCGAAAGATCAACCAAATTTACATGAAATATACTTTAAGTGCTGTTTGAATGTCATGATTGAAGTGAGCAACTTGAGTGTGTTGAGTTGGCTGAACAAAGTAAGCCAAGTATCAAACTAGGCGGCGTCTTGCCCTTGTACTGCGGCCATAACATCTTCTTGGAATGTACAATTGAGCCATCAGATTATTGCACTACAAAATAACTCAAACCTGGTATTTCTATAAATAGTATTCAGGTTTATTAGCTTGCTGCAAGAACGCATGTTTCTGTTGTTAATTGAAGTACCAATTAAACACGTAGGCCACCTAATAGAATTTATATAGAAAAAGGAAGTATTACGGAAGATCTTTGATCATTTATAGTGTACTTAATGGTTCAAAGAAAGTAGCCCATCCTCCAGTAGAGAAATTGGGCTATTGATAACAATTAGACCTACATGTTAAAGTTCAAGAAGGCCCTACATCGTTAAGTACACGTACCCCTACATCCTATTTGCAAAAGATCAGGATTTCTCCAAACTGCTTATATAAGCTAAGCCGCTCTCGATCTCATGCAATATAGTTTGATTAATCTAGATTGAAATAGTCTGCTATAGCATTGTGTTGTTGAATTAGCTTATTGAGAATTTAACTGGTGCTCAATTGTTATAATTTAGCACAATTTTAAAACATGTAACTGCTCTTGCGAATGTTTTTTAATGATCTTTTGATTTCAGAGTTGTGATTGTGATGCCAGATTTTATCAACTTTTATTTAATATTCACATTATGTATTAAATTGAAATACGATAGTATTCTATAAATAAATAAATGATTGAAAATTGATAAGTTCATTTTTGCTAATTACCCACAATATGTACAAAGAAGTACTACCGAACTTACACATAAGCTAATTACATATATAATTACATTAGTTACAATTACATTTACATAGAAATTACAATTACATAGAATGACACAAATTATAATTACATTGCAATGCTTACACAACTATAAATAACTACACAGCTAGGCTGCACTGTATGGCTAGATGTCACATTATGGCCTCCAGCCCCTCACAAAACGCATCAGCTTCGACGCGTTAAACGCGTTCATCTTGAATTCCCTCTGAAGCTCAGCCTCGCTAAAATTACTCAGCCTGCTTCCATCCACTCCGCTCCGACGAAACTCCTCCGTATGACCCTCCATATTCAAAAGTCCCAAACACTGCCCCACCTCCTCCACGTTCAGCCCCTCCAGTTCCGCCGGAACGTCATCCATTCTTTTTATGCCTTCTCTACACATGACGTCATTGGCTGATGTGCTGACGTCATCGGCTCTGATGACGTCATCAGATAAGTTATTGGGTGTCGCATGCGATGTGATGGTCATGATGAAGCGCTGAGGGGAGAGCCCCGGTTTGGTGTGCGGGCTCGGTCTACCAACCCACCCCGCCGGGGCACCGCCACCAACCCTCCCCGCATTAGTCCCGCTACCAAAAAAGCCTCCTCTGCTGCTGACAGGTGAACCAAGTGGCGTAGCCTCTACGTCGCCTGAACCAGGGGTCGTCAACGCGGGTGAAACCACCCCCCCGCTTGTCGGCGGCGATGTCGGAGTTTTCAACAGCGGTGAAGTTGTCTCTTCGCTCGTCGGCGACAATGGAGCACGCAGGTTTAGCAGTTTGGGGCGCGTGGCCGCAAACCGATCAACTTGGCTGGTTTTGGTCTGAAACAACCTGGCCAGCTCGCTGACGGTCTGCAGGCGCGGGTGCAGCAGGGACGCGTGCTTTGCTTCGACCGAGTCTTCCGGGTAGATCTTGTTCATCGTCATGTCCATTACGTTCCTCTCCGGTAGTCGGGTTTCCTCGCCGTCCGATTGGTTGCGCGAATCGAGATCGCTGGCAAACGCTGGGTTTTCATTGGACGACACGGAGCTGTACTTAGTTTGATAACCCTCGTCCTCTGCAGCGTTTAGGCTTCTCGTATTGATGACGCCACTTTGATTATTATGCTCATTGATGAGTTCATATTGACTATGCTCATTGATGACGTCACTTTGATGACGTCCATTCTGCTGATGAACAACATCGCCGTTTGAATTTGCGTTGGTGTCATCCGCACCGACCAGCGTGGTGTTGGTGAATCCTTGTGAGAACGGCAAGCTCAACACGGACGCACGCGACCCACCGCCGCTCATCGACTCTGCCAGCTCCTGCTGCTGCATGGCCAGGTTGATCACGTTGAAGAACATCTCCTCGATGCCCGTGCTGTCCACCTCCGAGTTCATTGACATTGATCTTCCGTACGCCGTCTCAACCGCCGACTGCTGTCTGCTCGCGGCATTGTCGGTCATTTCTGGATTACTCGGAGGAATGGGGCTCGCGTTTGGTGCGCGCTTGGTTTTCGAAGCATGGTCAAGCGTGCTGATTTTGTGCTCGGAGTCCTTAGAGGATCCGATGGTTATGACGGACCGGGGGGGGCGCGTTCTAGGGACGTCGAGCGTGCTGACCTTGTTGTGGTCGTACGTGGACACCTGGGGTCTGATCGTTGGGAAGGGGCGGCTGGTTAATATCATGCAACTATCAACTACGGATCCATTCGTAACGCCACTCTGCGATACTGCCTCCGGTTTTTCCGTGGTTATATCATATTCCCTGTGGTTACTAGATGCATGGTTTTTGTCTTTGTTTAATGCCGCGTTATTAGAAATGCCTGTATAGTCAGTTTCTTGGTAAATCATGGTATGTATAGTGTTTGAGTTTAATCCACGGTCAGTTTCTGGGGTTGAGGAGCGGTCGATGTCTGGGGATATTGTGCGCTCTGTTTCCACGGAATCACCAAAGCTGAACTCGGTCGAGCGTCCATCCTCGGAATACGCTGATTGCTGTTGCTGCTGCTGCTGATTTTGCTGCTGCTGCTGCTGCTGATTTTGCTGCTGCGGCTGCTGCTGATCTAGTGCGATGACTGAATCGCTGTCGACAGTGTTGAGCTGAAGAATGCCTGAATGACGCAAGCAGAATCATGAAAGAAGATGTTCATCATTACATAATACTGTTTAGCTGCGGCCTCAGGCTGAGGTTACACACTCACAGGATACATTGGACAGTGTAGAACTACACCGACACGCTGTTCATCTGAATGCTTGTTAGAATAATTATGTACACTGCAAATTAAAACTAGCAAAACTATGCAATGCAAATGGGCGCAAAAATCATGGTTTGCATGATTCAAGCGTGCGAAATAGAACTTTCAATTCAAATCACTTCAGTGCAAGTTATAAAACTCATCAAGTCAAAATAAATCACATCTAAGCAATCCCACAGCAAATATTTTCTTAAGCCATAGTTAGCATAGCTGAAAAAGTAACTGTGCGCCAAGAAAAATTTGTTGAACAAAATGCCTATATAGAGAACATTATTTGCCGTGAAGGCAGTAGAAGAATACAGCAGCGTCACAGAGAGAAAGAGAACAGCAAAAACAAGCAAGACGCTAGTATTGAATGCATCTGGCATCCAAGTCTGACCGTCGTCCCCGGTGAAGGAGAAGAAGCGAAGGTGGCGCACGCAGCGCGCGAACATGCCGCAGTAGTCCGTCCACTCGTGCTCGTTGGCCAGGCGCATCCCCTCCGCCACGCTGAACCGGGCCGTCACCGAGCCGGGCACCAGGGTGATCTCTGATTGGTCGATCCACCCTACCAACAGAACAATGGCTCAGACTGGATGATCCACCCTAGGGACAGAACAATGGCTCAACTGATCGCGACCCACCCTAGAACCACGGCACAAAGTCTCAATCTATGCGCACAGTTTCATCAACCTGTCAGTTATAAGTACATTCGTGAAGTTATCGACAGATGTGACATTCAGTGTACATGCAGCATTATAAATAGAAAAAATGCGTTCCAAAGAAAAACAGCGCAGTTGTGAATCGAAAAATTTCAATTCTAGAATCCCTTTATTAGTTCAATTGACGACAATACATACATATTCTACACATACTGCACATTTAGCTATTCTAATAATTATACAGAGTGAGTCAAAAAACAATAATCCCCCAGTGATATCGCGATAGCTCAGTCAAAAATTAATATTTTTGTTTTATATTTGCAGGGATTGTTGCTGAGATAATTTGCAACAAGACCAAATTTTATTTTGTAATATATTTTAGTTCAAAAGTTATGAATGTTGCGCAAAAAGTTCAAAAAATCTATTTAACGAGCGTAATTAAATTTAAAAAAATTATGAATGCAGTAAAATTAGGCTCCTAAAAATGGTTCTTGTTTTGAATTTCATGTTAACTATTCCTTGTACTCGTGCTAGAATGCATATTCACGATGTCATGTGCCTGAGAGATCGATGGCCTGGTAGACCATGTTCATGTGCTGCACCACACTGCGGCCCAAGCGCTGCAAGCATGGTTTCGTTAACGCAGCAAGTTGGACAGGTTTAAAATGACCAATCTTGTGCAGGAGGAATATGGAACTGAAAACGTTGTGAAACAAGGTTTGAAAGCGAGGACACTTCGAGTAGTCTATTCTTACATGCACTGCACGCTGAAACAGGCTCAGGCCTGCTACAGGCGAAATAACCAAACCAGGCTAAGCGAGCTTTGAAGCGTTGTTTAACTTGATTTTTAAACTTTTTTCTAAAACAGTCGTAACTTTTGAACTAAAAAATATTTCCGCATGAAATTTTGCGGTTTTGTTGCAAATTATCTCATCTCCAATGCCTCAAAATACGAAATAAATATTTTGAATTTTGACTGAGTTGTCGCGATATCACTACGGGATTAAAGTTTTTTTACTCACTCTGTATAGTGTGTAGGCTGTATTATAACACTACGATATCAAAGCTGTCAAGTTTGATGGATTGCTAGAGCGTGAACTGCATTTTAGGTAATTTTAAGCCCGAGCGCGGATACTAACGCAATGCTCTTTTTGTAAGATACAAGCTAGGCCTACAATGCATCAAGAGTTCTTTTTGTCAAATGTACTCAACATTGTACTCAATGTTATTGAGTACAATGTCACTCTTCTATAACGCAGCTATTAGAGACCCGCAATGGCTGATAAGACTATGTAAGGGCAGAACTAGACGCGCTGCTACCCATAGGGCCTAAGTTAAATTCTCACCTTAAACAAATATAAATTAAATACTCGAATCAGGCTAGAGATGGTTTATAGCATGTCACCCATTAACAATCTCATTAGTAATAAGACTACTTCCATTTTAAACACTCATCTGATACACTACATCTTCCTTCATCGACAATTCATAAAAAAAACATTTAATTTCAAAATTGAATAAAAAACCTAGAAGCAATTCGCATCTGTTAATTTATTAACCAGACCCTACCAAAGAGAAATATTTTAAGCTAAGTGTACTCGTATTGTTTTTATATAACCTGCATTGCTTTTATCACAATAAAAATACATGAACTTAGTTACGCGCAGTTGCAGGTTGCTGAATTTTTTATCACATGCACCTAAGCACGTTGTATAATCCAAATCGTGGACACCCTTTAGTTGCACAATGTGCTACATCAATCTACAGCAATATTAGAGGATCTCGATTAATACCTCATTGGTTTTGCTGCATTATAGTAAAGAAAAATGCTGAAAAAGGCTTCAAAATAGCGCCATGCCAGACTCGTCGAGGCTCGCTGCGTGTCGAGGAGGAGGCTGGAGTGGATGCTTTGCTAAACTAAGTCGCAAAGTCGCAGTCGCAAAGTATATTTTAACTCAAATATCGGACTAGGGGTCAAAGTTTTTAACCTATAACTGTTACTGAAATGATGTCAACTGTAATTTGTAGGCTGTGTACAGCACTGAGCCGCATCTCACCGTCGTTGATGTTATTGGCGCGAAGGAAGACTGTCTCTTTGACTGACAGCAGCGTAAGCTCCGCCCCCGTCAGATCGCTGCCTGGCTCCTCCCCTTCTCTGACGTCATCGACCCGCGTCACCTTGACACTGACCGGAAGCTTCTTCACCTCCATGGCGGCAGAGAACTGCCAGTGCTCTGCATGCACACGGAAAACAAGAAACTGCTCTATTAGACGATCAGTTAAATGACTGACAAACCTGTTTCATTGATATTACGTACAGATCTAAATAAGCGACATGGGCCAAAATTGTCGTTGGATAAATTAGCTGACTGGACGTTTAAAATTGTGGTTTAAAAAAGCTCAAAAATTTATGATCAACGGGATGTCCTCACAACTGATCGTCTTTCGGCCTAATTAGGCTGGTACATAATATTCATAGTTAGTTAGAACCAAGGCAAAGTGGTTATGGTGCAAATGATTTTTGAAAATAAAAAAGAAGTTTAAAAAGCAAAATTAAATCTTCGCGAAAATTGTTTCAGATTATCATTTTCAGAAAATCGTTTCACACCCCCGGTGGGGTTGGTGGGTCCCGGTCTGACGTAGACGTGCATGGGGTAGTCGAATGGAATGCTCAGTTTACGTCCAGCCTTGTCACGACCAATCACGCGTCGCTGCCGACCACAACTGTGAATCTGCAGTACCTGCACACACAGACAGGGGTCATACGCTTGGACCGTCAATGGTGCTGAAAACAGTATAGAACATAATCTCTTTCATTATATTTTTAATTAAAATGGCTGTAAATTTTAAATCAAGTTAAATGGCGTGTTCAATCTAGATAAGGTGTGAGATTAGAAAATGTGACAAATTCTTAGATCTCCAATTTCTGACAGCCTAATTCAAATGTGCTACAGTTGTAAATAAAGTAAAGCAACGCCATACTAACAGCGAGATACTGTCCAGTGACAACTGATTTATGAAATGACTTCTCTTTAGTTTCGTATTTTTGCACCTGCCTTCTAAACTTAAAAATGCACAAATCGTTTCATAAAATGTATCCAATATTTTGTTAGGCGCACCTTGTCAAATGTATATTCTGTGTGTCTTCGCTTGTAGGCCTATATAACAAATCAACTGAAGAAACAATACGATTCACCATAACGTCTGACGGTCTTGTTTTCAGCTAGGCTACGGGCAATAATTATGCAACACAAAACGACAACGTGTTGTAGTTGTTGCTGTTGCAGACACGCTCCTTACTTCCACATTTCAACATTATAGTTAATGTTTAACTATAACGGAGATTAAAAAAATTACGTTAAATTAAAAAAACATCGAGTTCAGTAACTATCGGCCCACCTGTCCGCGACCCAGCTCGACGCTGTCGTCACAACACCCCTCCGTCACCCGGACAATAACCGGGAAGCGTCCCTCGTACCGCTCCACCAGTTCCCGCACTCCATACGTCTCCTCCGTCCACAGGATCGACTCGAGGGTCACAGCCTCCGTCCCATCCTTCTCCTTCACGGGTTGACGTTTTTTCGGACGCGATTTGGCCGGCGCGATGCACTTCTCCCCGTCACTCACGACCCCCACGTTAGACTTGGGCGTAGGGCGCTGGACCGTGCTCGTGTGGACCCCCCTCGTCAGCTTTGACCCCTTCTGAGCGCTGTGGAAACTTGTGAAGAAACGGAAATTGTCGTCTCGGGACATGGCGGCGGCTTAACAAGCTAAGCTTATGCACGATTACTATGCGCTGTTAAATTCGCCGGTCATGTTATAGGTTCTTAACAAATCGTTTTATCGTGCAGCGCCGTGGAATATAATGGCACAACTCCCGAAGCCGTACAACAGCGGGCTATAAGTCTTTGTTTGGACGAAATAAAAAAAGAGATTTTACATCAAACCTCTTGAGGAGAGATCTATAAACAGTTGACATCGAAATTGCACTGTAGTACACGTACAATCATACATGTAGGCCTATGCAGTGTGTCGCGAATGCACGACGCAGGCTGTTCCTTGTAAACTGTAAACTGTATTGCACCCCCCTGAATGTGTCACCTATACCATGTAGGCAGCAGGGCATTAATCCTAAGCATTCACTAACACGCAGGCGTACAGCCGCAGAGAGGCTCGCCGGCACAACACCGCGTGGCGTCCACTTCTTCTGAAATCAGTGGGATACGATTTTTTTAAAGAAAATAAGCAGCGACTCCAATTCAGGTCGTTTTGCGCATTTCTTAAATACCCGTAATTTGAAATTTGAGATTTACAACTACACAAATCGTCATTGATTGTACATTAAACAGGTGCTACAGGGAAGGTCGGGAAACTTATAAACTGTGATAAAACAGGCTAATGATTAAACAAGTGATTAAACGAATCACTGCTTAATTATTACATGACCAATAAAGGTTGCGCATCATTTGTCTTTCAATCAGTAAAACTTAGTGCAGTGCTACAGGCTTCTCGATCGCTGCACCAGTTGATCCATGCCGCGTTGATCTTCTACTGCGGAGCCCTATATCTTCGACGATCATATTTATTTTGAACAAATCATACAAATTCACTAAATTTACCTCCAAGACCGGAAAACCGTTCTCCCGACTCAAGGCCTAATAAATCTGTTCTCGCGTTATAGGCTAAAGACGAGGCTCGCTCTGTCATAATGCACAGAGTTACTCTATAGGTAAGGTCTGTATGGAGCGATGGGCCTGGTACACGTATGATTCACGCATAGTATGACATAGCTCGGCAGGCCTAGCGGTGATCGGCTCGTTAATGAGCCGCGCTACTCACATTTAGAAAGCTGGAAAGCTGTCATCCGTGACGCCGCTAACATCAAGTGATGTCTATCAGGCGAGCTTATCGTGCACCGCAGTCTGCAGCCATGCGTGACTCTATTATCGAAGTGGACCGAAATTCCAAAACAGAAGGCAATTATGGTCCCACAAACTACTGGCATTGATTTGATAAGCTTAGGCTCATGTACCCTCAACGACCA
>JAQIWG010002508.1:0-20202 GCA_034695025.1 Chamaedrilus cognettii | reverse complement strand
GGTAGAAAGAGCGAGGGGGGGGAACGGGGGGGTGGGAGGGGAGGGGCAACTGGGTAGGTCTATAATACTTTGCGTGATGTGATTTACTCGACAGGCCACAGCACCGAGAGCTTATTTTAGTAGAGATGCACCGGTAAGCGGTTTACACAAACACGATGAGAAGCGGCGGCACCGAAAATTGTAAACAGGGGGGGGGGGATATAGCACATCACTTTGTGTAAAAATTTTTAGTGAAGATCAAGTTACTGATTTTTTGTCCACGCTAATTCGAGTGACATTTTTTGAAAAAATTATGTGGTCACACTATATTCGACAACATAATAATAATTATTGACGTAATGACAGTACAATGTATTGTCGCAATAAAGTGAAAATTGAGGCAACATTTAGACTGCAAGAGAGCGGTCCAAAGACACATAAATCTAACCTTAGACGACCTGCTGTGACATAAAACACCCAACAACCCCCATCCCATCAAACTACCCGTGACGAGGGTTCAAAACAGCAATAGAGATCGGATGCAACAATCCGGTGGATCCTGTGTACAAAGATCGGGAAGTAAAACTCTCCCCGGCTGCTTGCAACCAACGCCTCCGGGTAGTGAACGGTAATCGGCTTGTAACACTTTCCAGGAATCAGACGGCAGCAGGCGGTAGGCCAGCTAGCACACCAGGAGGCGGGGATTCAAGAACGGAGAAAAAGCACGCCAAGTTCAGGGTCATTCTTTGCATTCCTGGCTAATGAGCATGAGAGCAACGACAATTGCTCAACGTCAGACAAACTTGTGTTTAATGATTGCACTTCCTGTAGTGTATGGCCTTTTCTGGAAATGACAATACGAGGTTCATGTTAAAAGCATGCAAGTGATAGTGATCCTTGCCATCAAAGTAGGGCCTAGTGCTAGTATGGGGTTTATAGTCCGTTTCGACGTCGGAACACATTGGGGACCCATGACTATGAGACATCGAAAGTCGTGAAACATTAAGTTTTTACTGCTAACAGTTAGGTCATCATTTTGTGTTTAGTTCTTGACATTTCATGCGCTCGGTACTTGGATAGAACTAATGTCTAACTAGAATGCATAAAATACAAACTACCATAACTTGGTATTTTTGTTCTATAGGTCTAACCCTCGCGCATACAGCTGAAACAAATAATGATACAACAGAATCTTGGAAGCAGTGAATAGGCCACGACAGGATGGTAGCTTCCGATCTCGCGTCCAGCGTTACAATGCGTTGATGAATCAATTCATCACTCTACGTGTTTTCCAGTACAGCGAACGCTACAAAATCGACCCGCTCATATATAATATAATACTGCATGTATCTTTTCGTAACAGATTCAGCCATATATATCTGCAATATATACAAAGTGGACACCTGCATGGTGTACATACGAACTAATACCATACCCGGTTCGTAGTTAACATAACGATAGATTTGACCGCACAAACTATGCACCAATGCCAAAACAAAATTTCTTGCAGGAGACATAAGTCTTCAGACTACTCAGCATGATCTGCAACTACAAGTAAAATATATGTGCAGTGGCGTAGTATAGCTACACTGAACATTAGGGCGCAGCTGCATCGGCATCGATCGGGATCATTTGTGAGACTTAGAAATCTTCCAGATCGGTTCAGTTTTTTCATGAAGAGGTGGGGGGGGGGGGTAGGCATTATGTAATTACATGCATGCATGCAAGTTGCAAACGTCACTTTTAATAGACTTTGGCCTAAGAAGTCGGGAGAGTTTTGGAATCACCGATCTGTTGATGGTTCTGAAACCGACGACAAACAGGAATCGGAGTTCTATCCACGGGCGATCAGATTGGTATCTGACAGCACTGATAGAATATTAACGGACGCCAGCCACTAGACCCACCCCATCGTGGCCGCAGCGGCGCAGCGTGCGTGCAGCAAATGATGCTCGGCGAGCTTGATAGCTGCTCACGAGGCACACGCGCATATGCTAACCAAATGTTTAGTGCACAGCAATTCATTGATCAAATGAGCAAACAGATTTAGTTCGCTTACATTCTTTCTTCAATACTTCCTGTCCGCGATGGTGTTTAATATTTTGAGTTCATTTCGGGGCATGGGCTTTACAGTTTAATACAGTAATACTTGTTAGTAACCTGACACTTTGTCTTGAACTATATGGTACTTTCAAAATTCGTAAACACTTCAATCATAAAGTTGTTCACAAGATTCTATTTTTCCGCCGCCTAAATTTAAATACTATCCATCATCATACTATACACAAGATCAAAAAGCTATCCGGCGTGCAGTATTGGTAGGCTTAAACGTGGGGATGCAAATCGACAAAATTATCTGTCTAGCGAAACCGGTAACAATTGACAAGCAAATGTTTTTTTCACAGCACAACTCAACCAGCACTTGCTCTCAAGCCTCTTCATCATGCCACATTGCATTATTTTTGTACTGTAGCCTATATTGATTGCATTTCCCATACAAACCATGCAATCGTTGCAGTCCAGCATCCATAGAACGGCGAGGAGGGGAGGCACTGAGACCCAGGCCCCATCAAACGAATTCATGGCCCCAACAAGAGAATGTGGCCTCTCCTGAAGTTTTGGCCCCATCAAAGTGTAGACCTATTCTAGCCGAGGCCCCACTCGCTGCGGTTGCGAGTTAATAGCAGGCTATATTGACCCCAGCAACAAAATTTGAGCCACACGCCTTCATCGGACAAATCCTACACTACTGGGCTGAATCCTTGCATAGACTAACAGAATGAATCAAATCTTACGAGCAATTCCTTAGCGCCTTTCCAAATAATTATCTGGATCGCCGTGAATAATTATAATACTCGCCAGCCGAGCGAAGAGCCAGCGAGGATTGGAGGTGTCCACATCGATAAGATATTCCTGATCACGAGCCGAATCGATTGCCTATTCAAACATCAGAACTGCGCTCGGCTGTAATTGCGATGTGCGACGTGGTGTAATGCTACTATAGGAGCGTAGCTATAACCTAACGAGTCCATAGGAAGACCAGTTCGCTGTGGGCCTAGACTATACAATAAAATAATTGTAGGCTACATGTTCACGGCATAAGAAGCACATTTTCTCCATGTTAGAAATATTCTGAAACAAACCGAGCCCAGGAAAGGCTGCTGCCAGCACCCGCGTGGCTATTATGTTCCGTATTCAACCACCAGAGGCAGAAGCAAAATTTGGAAAATGATTCATAGTTTAAACTTCCCCAAATTTCCCATTTCTAAATTCTACCACGAAATGCAATTGCATGAAAAATCTTCACTATAAATTATTACGAGCGTAACGCTTGATTAGAGTGCAAAACCAAGTAACAAAAAGGAGACAAATTTCAGCCGGCAAGAAAAATAGTGCTCAATTGCATCTTCAATCTTAGTGTCTTCAATTTCAAAAAGACAAGTAATTCAGAAATAAAATATATGCTTATAAATAAGTCACTAAAGGTTGGCCAAGAACTTTCATCAAGAAGCTTTTCTCAACATTGAAAAGGCAGGTAAATCGAACAGGCACTTAAGGGCACTTGAACAACATTGGGTCTCAATCAGGACGCCTGATTTGCAGATTATAATCAGGCATACCGCTGATTTCATCAGTGATGAGACCCAATGTTGTTCAAGAGGGTCGGGTGGGCCGGGTCGCGCGGCCAGGCCGCTGACTTCTAAAAATGTGGGGCCCGACTGCTAAAATGACATCTAGCTGCTATAGCATGTAGTTTGAATAATTATTACAGGATACTTCAACATTCAAGGACGTTCAGTCTTAATATCAGCTTATTTCCTACATATCCTTTAATAGTTTAAATATATTAATAGGTAAAAATATGTTCCGTTTCATCATTATAAAGTCCCCTGTCCCACGGGCTATTGGCAAATATTCATCGAGCTTGTTCTATGTGCATTGCAGCCTGGGGTGTCCCTTTAAAAACACACCGCTTTTAGAAAACCTCCAAATTCTCTTTTACAATAAAACATCCCCACCCCGTTTATTCCATCACGTAATACACGATGCCCCAAAAACACCCCTCAGCAATAATCCGCTGGATGATTCTGTACGACGGGAGTTAAATCGTCATGGGGGTTTACATCATTAGTGACACGGGCATTGACATAAACCTGCCTGAGCAGTGTGGGCACTGGCGGGTGTGTCAGAAAGGATATAGATAGAACGGCACACACGCCAACGGGCATAGTATATGTTGATCGACATCGGTACAGTACTGGGTCATTAGGCTAAAACTGTGCTCAATTCCTGTTTTGTGGAAATTTTCATTATAAAATGAATGATTACTGTAACAAGGGCATGTTTATATACTTCCTTTCTATATAGTCACGTGACCATAGTCAACAGCGCTCATACACAAACTCAAAGGAGATTTTTTATATATCTTTCACTATATGATATTAATTTCAATTTTATGCTTGTCATTAAATGGAAACACGAGAAATAAAATTCTGTTCAATTCTCCAATATCATACTTTAAGTGGGGCTTCTAAAGATTGCTTGATAGGGATACAGAAATCGTACTAAAACACGTGTCAGGTTTTGCAGTACAAACTTTTGATATTTTATTTGTGGTACAGTGCATTGTAGTTCTCTCACAATAAATCAGTGTTGCCAAATGTACGATAATTACGATAATTGTACGATAATTTGAGGTCAAAACTTTAGGGCCTCTGTACGATGACGATAATGGGTGTACGATAATGGGTGTACGATAATGGCATTTCGTACGATAATTTCGATGTAGTTTTAAAAAGCATTTATTTTGACATGGAAAATTTTTGAGGTTGTGAAAAAAATTCTTTTTGGGGGAAAGAATTTTTTTTTTAGTTAGGAACATGAGAGTTTTTCATTGAAAAAAACCAAAAATGACTAGTCAGAATGGTTAAAAAACAGAAAAGTTGACAGTTTTTAGGAAAAAAGTTCCGTCAGCACCCCCCTCCTCTCCCCCCGCTCGCGAGTTTTTGGGCCGTTTCATATACGATAATTTTGACCCCAATTATCATACATTTTTGCCTTTTGTACGATAATTCCACTCTGGAAAATTGGGAACACTGCAATAGATAGACTTTTTCCATCGATCCATTAAATAGTAACCAACAAAATCACAGCGCAACGCAAAATTTAATTGAAACAACTTGTCCACTCCAATCTTAATACAACAAGCACGTCGTGACACAAATTCAGCTCGAGATTAGAATGCCAAAAATCCGCATGCACTGCATGGCCTAATATCACTCATCAAGTTCAACCAAACATAATTTGAAAATAATTCCACATCGTTAGGCAAATACAGCGTATAGTTTTGCAGCTAGACAATATTCATTGTGCTATATAATAGGCTTAACCTGCTCTAGCGCCCACATTGCCTGCAGATCATCCAACTCTTTGCCAACCACTGCACTCCGATGAACCCGCTGCAGAACGTTAAAAAGCCTGGGGAGACGAGGCTCAAAATATCCTGGAATCCACTAACCCTAAATGTTACTGTTTTAACAGCTAACCGATACCGAGAGAGTTCAATAATTTGACTGAACTAAAACAGGAAGAAGGTTTACATCGAGCTTTCGCTAAATCACACGAAGCTCAGTTGCTGTAGATCAGCGAAACTGACACAACTTTTCACCATTATAAAAATAACCAATCAAGCGTCATGACTTTGTGGTCAAATAATTATGACAGCCAACAAACATGCTATGGTTAATTTGATGAAAAAGGTCAGTTTGCTTGACGCCACCATCTCCGGTAACCGGATCTTAAACGCCACCATCCCGGCTAAGACCTGGATTAAATAGATATGTTTCATTGATCAATCAGATAGCGTTAAATAGATTTGACATTATATCTACGAAACTGTTACGTGCATTACATACATAATATATAAAAAATACTTTTCACTTTTCAGCAGGCAAGGTTGCCTACATGTGCGGCATCCGTATGATTAGGCTGTTTTGACTAAGAAATACATGTGTGACATCAATTTAAGACAAACTGAAAAAGTTTTGACGTTAAATTTTAAATTATGGATCACGTGCCTCTCTTCTTCTACAATAAAAATTTCCCAATAATAATGCTCTCTGTAACACAGCCTTTGGAAAATCTATGAATTATAAAATCAATGAAATAGGTTGCATGTTTAAAATAATCATACTGTGTTTAAAGGAATCATACAGCCAACAGACGGTGATTATTTCCGGCTGCGATACTGTCTTCATATACAGTGAAGATTTGGAGACGCCAAGGAGTAATTCTGAGGTCTTTGAATATTTTGGTTTAACAAAGAAAATCTCAAACAGCATAATCTATGCGGGGTGATTATGTAGGGTCACTGGGGCGGTTATGTGGGGTCACTGGGGTGGTTATGCCACACATATATTTTATGATAACGTTCCGGGAGGAGGCCAAAACAACTCTAGGCTAGGCCTAGTGGACAACAGTTCCCGAGTATGGGGGACTGGGTAGAAAGGGCCTGATCTTCGGTAGCAGCTGTAAATTTAAACGTTTGCCCATCGCCTTTCTCAGCAAGCTCTTCAATATAGACTTACTTTACAATGTCCCATCATGGAACTTGGGTCTTTTGAAACCTTTTATTTCTCCCCACTGTAATCAGTTGAGGCTATCAACCATTTAGCCCCAAGCCTACTTCTCGTATGTACAACCGAGCTACACCAGTATCAACACTATTACACGTTTAGCTACGGATTGGGCACACATCAAGGACGCTAACGGCCTGCAAGGCAAACAGTAACAAAACGGAAAAAAACTTCTTGCAAGCTCTCATGAACTGCACTTGTCGCGTGTTTACACAGCACACGGGTCGGGCGCCCACATCCATGTGACAAACTGGAGCAACCCAATTGCTGAAAATAAACCGCCGCACAGCTATTATTATTATCAAGTTTTTTATTTGCCCTCGAAAGAGGCAGACAAAATAAGTGACACTAAATTTAAGAGTCAAATAAGTAGCGCTGTCAAATACGAGGCTAAGGTTTAAATTGTGTGGTCTAATAGGCTGTACAGATTAATCCGCTAAATAAATGAATTATCACGATCATAACTACTATAAATTTATGAACTATCGTTCATATACAAAACAATGCTCTTTAGTAACTTCCAGCACAAGCACAGTTTTAGAAAAAACTTGTTTACCCTTTAATTCGCATTGAGGTCATAGCATGAACACTGAATATGTTCAATAATTATACAGTATAATCTTCTTTTTCTACATCAGACAGTTCTTTTTGGCATCATACAGTTTTTTTGCAGCTATCAATGCAAAAGACAGTTTTGTTGACACTACAGTGGTTCACGATCGGACAGACCTAAGGTGACTTTCCTAATTAGTGGTCAACAATCTGGTCACACCGGCGCCAATCGACCTCGCTACAATTGTGCCACAATGATATCACATCTACATTCGTTTGAACTTCAATTAACATATTTAGGGGCCGATTTTTCCAACACGGATTTAATGGTGGCTCAGGATTTAGCCTGTGCAAAGTGGTGAGTTGAATTCTGAACCACCATTAAATCCCTGTTGGAAAAATCGGCCCTTAGTGTGTGGTGCGCAGTGTGCACGCCTAGACGCAATAGGCCGCAGGGAGTCGAGATGTCCTCGTTGTACTATTGTAGGCCTGCAGCCTGACGAGAGTCAACCATGTGACATACATGCGATACAACACGCAACCATCGCTAGACATATAACTTACATCATTACACCAGAAAGCAATTTCAGTACACAAAACAAGAGCAAATTCTAATAATTCTAGTACACAAAAACTAGAATAAGTAATCCCAGAATGCAAAACCAAAAACAAGTTATGTATTATCCCACAGCAAAAAACTACAATTTTTTAAAGAATACTCAACGAGAACGAAGAGTGTCCTCAAAGAACTGATTGTGAAAGTTAGATGCTACTCATAGATGAGCGTTTGGCGGAAAACATAGTATGCAACGAAAATATATTTATAAGGAAAAGGGGCACAATGCCCAATTAATGAATCGTCACAAATCAATTTAAAATTTGCATTCATTGAAAATTTAGGGACCGTGTGCTCAAAGCTTGCAAAAACATTTAAATTTGGGGGGCATTTTTTCTCGAGGATATGACTAGATTAGGCACTGCGTTTAACGATTATGGAAACATGCTCATACAAAAGACTGAGAGCTCCTTGCAAACAAAATCGCGACCACCGCGAGGCGCTTGCATAGGCGCTGCCTCTGCCATTCTAGCGGCCGCCAGTTAAACGCCTAATGCTCTAATTACACCTAAAATATTTCCGATTGAATCAGATCAGCAGCTTCCAAGCCGGGCTGAAATATCTTAGATTAATATTAAGTACTAATATTGTTACACCTCGCGGAGAATGAAGTAGGTATAATCACAATCAGCTACTTTACTCGCTGTGCACACTCGCTGCACCCCTATTTCCAAATTTAGAAGTTGGTTGTCATGGCGATAGAGTCAACAAGTTGACACGCACTCGCTCAACCAGGCTCGAGCACAGATATCAAATATCAGGTGCGAGCGGTGCAGCGGCGGTCTGGGCATTCGAAAAAGTAGGGGCTTCAAGATGTTGAGCATACCAGCTCACAGCGGGGAATAACTAGAGCCTGGGGGGCACTCGTCGCTGATTACAATGTGCCGACCGGGGGAAGAGTAGTAGTAGGGTATCGCGCAAAAAACTCTGAACCGAGGGGGGGTGTGGAGGTAATCGTGACCATTTTTTCTGATTATCAGTTTTCGCTGAGGACAACTATAAGGGGGAGTTTTGTGCGGGCTTTTAGGAAGGTTCCAATGAGCTTAGTAAGAAAGTAACTGAGACAGTTTGAAGAAAAAAACTGTGGGGCTGAGCCCCCTTCAAGCCCTAAATTGTAAAGCAACCACTGGCGCGGTGCTGCTGAACAGTAGCCAGTGAATACTGTCATAAATCAGATAGGAACCGGTTATCATCATTATTATGCAACTCTAGGGTGGAAATGTCTTAGATTATGGGCCACACTAAGGACCAATCATTGCTGTGGTAGTGCTATTGGTCGCTTTGACAATCAAGGCAAGTTTGATCACATAAAATTTTGGCACATGAACTAGACTTGAACACCTTTTATGGGAACCAGGCACTTTATTTCGAATCGAGAGGATATTGATGACAGCAGCTTATTTGTTAATGCTTTACAAAGTTCAATTAATTTAGGTCTCTTTTATGTCTCTGTTGATTTATTTCGAAGCGTCTTAGTATACAATAGCCTCTATCGTAAACTAAAAATAGAAAAATGTGGCTCAATGACCAACCATATGAAAAAAATTGCTTTGCATCGCTTAATTTCTCTGCAGCATCACCATCATCATCAGTGACTACAATTATTCGCTGAATTTTCGCATGCTCTGTGCCCTTCAGGCCATTGCATCATTTCTATACCACAATTTTTATAACTCGTCCTCTATCGGTGCGTTCCCATTTTTTTATTGCGTATTACTGACTCATATCACGTCTTATACATGTGGTCCAAAAAACGCGTACAAAATGTTAGCGCACATTTTGTGCACACTAATGTGTACGCATCTTGAGACATGTATGGATGCATAAAGGAAACACTTGGAGCGTGCATACTGCATATAGCAGTAATACTATTGTGTCAGGTAAAACTTGAATCACATGCTCCTGATATTTTATGCAAATTGAATCACATTTACATGAGTTATATGCTGAAGTGCGGTCATGTGAATTAACGTTTTTACAAATCACGGTGTAGTTAAGTCTGCAGAGTCCCTTCAAACATATAATGAGATCTTCAATTCAATGAAACCTAGAATGCAGATGCGCTCCGCCAGGAAAAGAGATTTTCTGATGTATCAGTCTGTTCATACTGCTCGGTTGTAGACCTATTTATGCAGGCTTCATAATTTTATGGAAACTTGAAAATCGACTTCAATGCGCTCATTAATTATCTGCAGTCTGCTTCTATAATTACGACTAGACAGTGGATGGACAGCCTGATAGAATCTGAAACGGATCTGTTGCTGGCGTTTATTTTAACGCTGTACGCGTTTTATTTTTAGTGACTGAAAATAAATTCGTTTCAATTCAATTCAAAGGTTGTATACAGGCTATGCGCGTACGTTGTACACGGTGTACGTCACTGCCTATGGGCGGTATACCCAGTGAGACGAGGAAAAAAGAATGGAATAGTCTTCGTTACTATAGGCGGTCCGTAAAATAAAGAAAATAAATAAACTGCGCGAGTAAAAAATCTTAAGCGAGTTAGAACTAGTGCATGGCCCACCACACAAACACGGCGTAGAAAAATTCTCTACCGATTAAGTATTTTTAAAATCTACGCGATCGCTGACTGCACCTAAACGCAATAAACAGCAGATATTAATAATTTATAAGTCCGAATGACTGCAGATATTTCTGAAGTCTTAACGACAAGAGAAGACTAGCTAGGCAACTACAGTACGCCGCTGACTCGCCCGTCAACGCTACCTCATGCGCGGTAGCGTATGCTGTAAATTAAGGCACAAGTATCTAATTAATTATTGATGGTCAATATCGCATCAATCATAACATCATGCATCAGTATTAATGGCGATCAGCAAATAAATAATATGCATTTCGCGTACTAACATTACTAATCACATTTTCCACTACAGCCGATACACTACATGTATAAGCAATCTCAAATCTATTGTCGAATGATCAAATAAACCAAAATTCATAATGTCAACCAATCTAAATCAACCACTATCAATCTCAGCTCAATCTCGGCCTACAATCATGCTCAAAATAAACGCAGCCGGGTGGCACACTTTTATTCCAACAATGGCCACTAGTGATTTTCTTTGACAAAACGCCGCCCTGTCATCATAACTAGTCCTTGTTAACCAGTCTACCAGCCATATAACATAACAATATAATAGAACATCATCGCTTTTGTAGCGGGGTGCGGGCCGAGTTCTCGCTAAGCCGTCAGGCAGCTATTTCATCTAAATCACAAATCCCTGGCCGCTTCAATTTCAAACTACGCCAATACGCCAATACGTCAAGCCATTTATCACCTTCTCACTGAAGAGTCTAGCTTGGCGTGTGTACGTTGCCGGTAGATAGGTCTAGGGCCGCGGCATGAGTGCAACCAGCAGCAACTATTTCAAATTGACCGGTTTGTATCAACATTTCACCATAATAATTATAACTTCCATAAATGTTATTGGATCTGTATGAAATTTCACCAGTATACGGTCAAAGTATTTCCATGCACAGTAGGCTAATGTCCGTAGTGTGTATCATGGTATCGTGTATCATGTATCAATATACTCAAAAAGCGCAAGACATGTCTTGATAATTAGCCTATGCGCACGCTTTCATACTGATGAGGTGAAAAAGCAGGGTGTAACGTTATTTTGAACCGCAGTGTATCACCGTTTTAAACCACCATTCATGGACCAAAGTTTGTGAGTTTATTCCAGAATAATTTTGAAGTGGCTGCGTTTTCTTCGTCCAAATATAAATAAAGGCATAACCCAATGATGATAGCATTTTTCTCTCCATCGCTTACAATTGGGGGGGGGGGGCACAGCCCACAAAGCCCTAACCCCAAGCACCAGTGATGACAGTCATGGATGGCTGTAGTTTTCTCATTGAAGGCGAGAGCGCGCTCTAGACTGATGCCACTGCTAGAGATATCACTAGATTTAGGAATATTTCATTGATTGAGAGATCTCTTTTTAACGCAATCCCCAGATAACTGGGGATATTTTTCATAAACTAGCGCATTTTATATACTGAAAGCTGAGGATATTCTCGTCCAAAACTGGAATCTAGGGATAACTTTTGCTGAGATACCCAGAATCTAGGGATGTAGTATTCCGTTTTGATCCAATGGTATCACTGTTTATGATCGCCATGTAATTGAGAGTATCGTCAATGGTCGCACGCTGCATAACTAGAATATTCAACTTGAATAACACTTGCAGTACCTTAATCTATGACCCAGGTTGAGAAGCATTAATGGGACGGTGCTCCTGTGGATAATATAATTGGCTAGTAAACTATGATAACGAACGCTTTCAACGATACAAAGATTAGTCAAATTAATCTAAAATCAAATTGAAAATTATTTGTTTCCCCAATTTCATTCTTTTCATTCACTCTCTCTGCTTTTATTTTACTCGTTGATATTCTTAATTCCTAAAGCCTTTCACGACCGAGTAGTGACTAAACTTATCCAATCTCTTATTCCAAAAGCAGTTGACTTTATCAACCTCATGCAGATTCTTTACCACTGTCAATCTAGTATACTGACATCCACTGACTTAAGTCTTGAGGTTTAGGCTACCTTGCAGTGACAATAGTGATTGCAGTGACCATGACAACAGACTAAGCTACTGCATTGTCCCACATATGGATCGTTGCCAATTCTAAATCTAAGTTTACTCAAGCATCCATTTTTTTAGCAAAAAATTGTGACGTCATGCGCTAAAAAAATTAACGTTTGAAGACGTCAGTATTATTAGCGGAGAAACGTACTCCTGAGCCTGTGAACAACAAAATTATAATCTGATTTAAAGGCTATGGCGAATATCGAGACTAACCAATCCGATCAGTAGGCTGCGACGACTCAACTCCTGTTATGGTGCGTTATGTCATGACGTCATTGCTGAGCCTACGACGCTATCAAGGCCCGCCGCGTAGCCTAGGTTATGCGCCGCGCAGTAGTTCGACGCTTCAGGCATCGAACGCGCTAGGCCTATATCAGTGAGCATGCAGGCTAGGCTAGAAGCCAACATCGGGCCATTGCAAATAATTCAACTCGCAGCGATTGCATTTTTTGATGAGTTGCCTCGATCAATTTCTGAAGTGGTGTTCACAAACCATCGAAGGCGGAGAACGCGAGACACATTGGTGGCATTTAGCAGCGGCAATACTGCACCACCATTTTTGTACTGGCATATTCCGGAAAAAACATTTTATTCCATTCTAGAGCCTAGCGTATCAATGATACGCTCTTTAATTTGTGAAATTTTTCAGTGTCATTAACATACATGTTGGCGATTCATCAATATCACCTCCACTACTTTAACATTTCAGAACGATTCACGATAACGCTGAAACTTGTAGCAATTCGATTATTCACGGTCACAACCAGCAGCACTGCACAATACACAATCATACCTTATGATTATCACTGTTGTATAGGCTATGTGATACTGACAGTATTTGCATCATAGATCTACTTCAAATCAGTACTAAACCAAAAAGTGTATTTATCGATTTATTGCACAAGATTATAAGAACTTTTAAGGATATCAGATAATGTGAGCAAAAAGGGAATGCTCAGAGTGCAGTGAAGGTTATAGAGAACAAGATAGCCTACAATGTTCAGTTCTTGTTCTGGGTCTTTGGAGTGCAGCCTATACACACGTTACAGGGACTCAAACGGGTCGTCAACTATGACAAGTATCAGAGAATGGTTGCGAGTAGGTCAACAAAAAAACACTGACCTAGATTAAATGAACTGTGTATTACTTTATATTTTATCACTCGACAGCCCCTATCCTTCTTTGTTCACACAGTGTTAATGTGATAAATTTTAATCTCGCTTTCTTCTTCATTGAAAAAACTAATATGATAGGCCTACTACTAATATCAATATTTAATGTGTTAAAAAGGTAAAAGCATGATGAAACCCGCAAGATCTATTCCAAGATAGGCCGCAACAAAACCTGAGGCGCAGAAGTTCACAGGCAAGGGCAGATCTGTTTGCTACACCCGTCTACTAAGAATGGTGCAACGCATTTAGCATTTATGCAACATATTTCACAATACAATATGCATTCCAAGAAAAACAATCAAACAGCGGCAAAATCACTTCTTCCGTTAAAGATTTAAACGAGATTTTCAGTAAATTTTCGTCAAACTATGTCATAATAACTGCACGACGCACGCAGTCCGCCCAATTGCATATTATGTAATTAGTGCACATTTTTGATCAATTTATTTGACGGTTTTTAAGCTAATTACACTATCATAAACCGAGTTGCATCGCTTTAAGTTGTCCGTAAATAAACGGTGCATGCAGCACTTATTGGCCAAGGCTACGACCTACATAGGTTACAACAACAAGGAGTCTTTAAATCACTGGCTACAGCGAAACCATACATGCACGCACCCCGCTGTGACAATACAATTATTATTATTATTCTCTGCCACAGGCTATAGGCTGCGCCTAATACTAGACTTGCATTATGGCAGAGATCTCATTCGATTCCTGCAATTCATTTACTCCATTCTCAGAACACGATAAGCAAGGAATCAGCATAGCCAGAAAATAGGCCCATTCAGAGTTTGAATTAAGCACTGCAACTGTGTAATCTTGATGCAATAACGACGTCAAATATCATCTTTGCACTGCTTAGGCCTAAACAAACCGGCTACACCAAAACAACGGACCTGTCTATATAATAACCATCAATATATCTTAATCTTATTCACAAAGTGCCCTATGATTGCACTGAACCGTTACAACCAATCGTCATCGTTTGTACGCTAATACGATTAGGGTACATACCGGATGCTATCAGACTGATGATTTCACTTTCAGTGTGCTAAACAACCGTCGATCCGTTAGAGCAGCGATACAATAAAGCTAGAGTTTCTACTACCGGAGGCACTTGCAATTCGACGCTGTGAGCTTCGCGAGCGCTGAACGAATGACTCTAGTAGGCTTGTTAGGCCTAATCAGTGGGCCTCGCCAGCCGGTTGCGTAAGCGATTTCAATACCTACCCCAGAATGAATATTTCCTTCTTGCGCCGTCTCAGATTTTTTCTTAAAACTCGGTCTGTGATTCAATGCAAAACTTCTAAACTCTGATAATATGCACACCGTGTTTCAAACGGATAACTACGTACGTGGTCCATGTTGCTAATTAACGACGTAATTGACAGAGGTCATGATGAGAAACGATTTTGAAAGTGTTAAATATTGTCAGGATAACTCGATTTGTAGCAGAATACGTTTATGAAAACATATTTTTTTTCATAAAGTATCGTTTTTTTGTACTTTACTGATAAAGTTGAAGAACATCGATTTCTAGAACAAAGAGTGAAATGCAGTTAAGTGTTTTCAAGTGTTTAATTCATTAAATAAATGATAGATACATACACAAGCACAGTACACAGCGAAATACGGACAAACAAGAGAAAATGAATATATATATAGAAAACAAATTTAATTAATTATAGAAAAAATTGTTAAACAACAATTTACGTTCAAGTCATGGCCATAGTTTCATTTTCTAAATACTTGAACATTTTGCGTTTAATTTTTCAAACATTGTCCTTTGGTACTGTGGAGTATTTACAAATTATTCCGAGCATATCTTCTTTTCCAAACCAATTATAGCAATGCCACTTTATAGAATTTTTTTGAGAGTCTATTTTGTTCAAAAAATTCAACGTCCTCAAATCCAGTCTCCGACTAGTTAGTAAATAGCCAGAATAAATTTGACACTGTTTTATGGTTTTGGTTGTCTTAACGTTAAAAATTTATAAAAAAAATAGTAGAGTACACAAAGTCGATTGTGCCTCTTTCACGATTTGACAAGTTTTGCGATTCAAGATCATACAACATTAATGGCATGCAGAATATATGCACAAGAGACAGCATGGGATTGTGCTGGAAAACACAAATTTAGCCAAGTATTGCATTTGTGGCAAAAAAAAATTTTGCTTTGAAAATTGTAGGTTACATTTGACGCTTTTCCTGATACAACCATAAGCCCCAAATGTCTTATTTCTGCTAAATTGTCTTAGTTTTGCAAAAAATAGTTATCAGCAACAGAATAACCACTTAACGAGCGCATGACTACATGTACATGTATAGCTACTGCTAGCTGTAGCATATACACGTAGCATAGCTATGCTAGCTGATTGATGATCTCGAGAAATCAACTTATGACTAGCAACAAGTCACAAGTTTGTGTTTGTGACGTGTTGCAATAATCATCGACACTAGTTGGTGTTATTGATTATAGCAACAAGTCACAAACATAAACTTGAGACAATGACTAGTTAGTAGTTAGTCATTGTGACTATAGAAGGTTGCTTACTTTCCATGGTTGATCACGTAGCGCACCCCTTGCAAAACGGGAAAATCAAAATTTTTATGCAGCTAAGAGCTCTTCCAGCGTGCACATGACATGCGTGCACATGACATTGTACGTTGTAGAAGTCGACTAAAAGAAGATGGAACGGTTCTTTGCTTAATCCCGTGGCTCTGAATTGGACTGTAATTAGTAATTATTATACGATCCTCTTGTTAGTAACACGGTTTTCAAACAAGCCCCTAGCTCCTCCAAAAAGCCTAGAGCACCCGGGACGAGTCGTAAAAGGCGACAAAAGAAGGGGGAGCGGTTCTGCGCCGGCTTTCCTGCACGGAACCGGACTGTACATGTATGTGTGCTTGTGCTACACAAACTAAACTACAAAAAGCAATTCAAACAAACTTTTCAAAAAGACAAACCCAGACCTACCCCGTGTACCCCGGACAGTCGGCGCGGGTGGACGTCAAACTTGCGCCACCCTGGCCCAGGAGTGCAGTCTGTGTACTACTAGTATGATACTGGCGCGGTGCACGCTGGGCTCGCTTGCGCCGTTATACTGCGCAACCGGAAACGGTCCGTCGTCGATACACAACCCGGCGGCAATCAATGAGTGGTAATTACTTGTTGCTGCTGCGCCCGCTCTTATTATCACTCTACTGTTGTTACAATTGTCCTAGCAGCTCGACTCGTGCAGGCCTTTGCTCCGCGTGGCCTGCTGCGGTTCAGCGCTAAGTAAAAAGCTAAGTAAAAAGCCAAACCACACACAACACTGGCGCTCAGACGAACGTGTTGTTGCGAAATGACAAAGAGAAAGATTTGCGTCTGTTTGCGGTCGTTGAGGCATGTAATTAAATGTTCTATAATAGCGCAGAGATCTCGCTTTTATGCTCGGCCTTTGGTTTGTTGAAGAACAGATTTAGCACGATATAAATCAAGAGTTGAGGCTGCGGCACAAGCCGCGGCAAGATAACCTCATCGTAAACTGCTGAATGGCATCAGTACTACGGTAATAATTAAATGCAAAGCCTCGTGTAGACTGCGGAGTCTGATAAAAGTAAAAATTTTTTTTACGTATAATTACAATGTATGGATAAACTCTCTTGGATAAACTCATGCCCATGAACTCATGAAGGATTAAACTCATAAAACACATGTACTATAGGAGTGTGAAGAAGAATTTTTATTAAATCATCAATATAATGTTTTAATAATTTAATATAGATAGGCCTAATATTTAATTGAACAAAACTATTTACCTTTTCGTGTATGAGCGCAGTATGGACAGCATGAAATTTAAGCATCCGATTGCATCGTGTGTTTGGGCGCCTAAGTAGTAGTAAATTTAAACGGAAATCGATCTTTTACCGACGTGCTGTCATTTAAGTTTATAGGTGATTTATCGCCGGTGTATAAAAAAATATTGATACACAAAATTATGTTGTAATATATATACTTATTATTGTTATAAAGGCGTCTTGTACGAAATGCAATAATTGGTGCAAGTACAATACGTCGCTAACTAGCCACGTAAATATAGGAGCATAAGCTTGTTGAGTCATTAACCATAGCCAGCAGTTCTGTTTATAGTTTAGATGCCACATTTACAAGAGTCACTTGACGTCTGATCAGATCAGAAGTTATCTCTCGCACATTTCTGCAACCTGAAATGCAACACAAATAACGATTTATATTAGCTTATATTGATTAACTATTAATAATATATAATGATAATAATGGGCAGGCCTAAGCATGGTTCTCCGTCCACTATCTAGAATAGTCCTAGACCATGTAGTACCTTAAATCTAGTTGTGTGAGAATAATATTCCCCCCTTCCATGCATTCAAATAATATTACTGTCCGAGTAATGATGCAAAACAAAAGAGGCTGGTGTATGGTTGTACTCAATTCCTATTTAAAAACGATTCAGCAGATCTAGGCCCTAATGAAACAAATCATAAGCAGCAACTTCAGCTGAAACAAAATAATTTGCTCATTATATTTCGTGGCTTTGATGCATTATTGTGAAGAAAAATGATGAAAAAGGCTTCTCAATGGCGCCATGCCAGACAGACTCGTCGAAGCCCGCTGCCTGTCGAGGAGGAGGCTGGAGTGAATGCTTTGCTAAGCAAAGTCGGAGGCCGCAAAGTCACAGTCGCAAAGCCGCAAAGTTCATTTAAACTAAAATTAAAACTAAAACCAATATACATTGGTTAGAAAACTAAACTTATGTAGGTGTGACACACACCTATTAAGTAGTAAGTATTTTATAGTAATATTAAATACTAATAATATTTAGTATTAGACTAAATATAAAAAACAATGGAGATTAAATTATTTATTGCAATTAAGGTCAAATATTTAATTATTTACTGATATCATCACTGCACAGTGATTATTTTGCAACGTGGGTGCATTAGACCCCACATTGCAAAATAAACATAGTGCAGTAAGAAATGAGTAAATAATGAAATATTTGACCCTAATTGCAATCAATAATTCAATCTCCATTGTTTTTTATATTTAGTCTAATGCTGTCACACCTATATAAGTTTCGTTTTTCTAACCAAGGTATATTGGTTTTTTGTTTTAATCTAAAGTATTTTTTAACAACGTCTTAGCCTATATATAAGTCTTCTCATAAAACGTGGTGTTTGATCTCCCATCATATGGGGCCCTCTGGGGCCTCCATGGGTCCCCGACAGCTCTAACTGTGCTTCCCCCCTCTTCGGTAGCTGTTCTAGGGGGCGGGGCCAGGGGCGGATCCAGCTCGTCATTATGAGGGGGGGGGGAATTTTGGCCCAAAACCATGATTTTTCCTTTCCGTGCTCAACTCGCGAGCGTGAGGGGGGGGGGGGGGTGCTGACAGACTGCTCCTTTCCCTCCCCGAACAAAAATTTTTCCTCTCCACTCAAAATTTTGCATACCTTCCATATCCCACTGGGCCCCCCATACCCCTCAGTGGGTCCCCCAAATATGTTGTTAAGCATAGTTACATCACTTTTTTCATAAATTACTATGTCAAAAAATTCATATTCATACTAATTCCCGTAAGTGGGCCCCCAAGCGCCATGGGGGTTCGGGGGGCCTAAAGCCGGCACTGCATTGATCAAGTTTAATCATTGCATTGAAACCAAAGTGACTCAACCTGTAAAGGCCATTGCTGCAGAAAATTCATCCTTTAATATCTGTAGCATTTGACTGACGCCTTCGGCTCCCTTGTAACAGACAACACAGCCATTAGATTTCTGCGCTGTCTTGTTTTAACAGTAATGGAATCATATCGTGCTTTATAATCCCAGTTAATGCGGTGAATTTTATCATTGTGAATCATTAGATAACAAAACTAACAGTAGGCTATTAGACACAACCCCCTTAGAGGGTTAATGTTAGGCTGACAAACCGATATATAGCGTAAAAAAATTGAAATTCCCTACTAAACTTCAGTTTTCATCTGTTGGTTAAATTTAAATAGTAAAATTACATTTCAACTGAAGGATTCAAAATGAAAGCCAATACTGTAAGAAGCTGAGTTAAGTATCGGCGTTATTAGAGTTTTACAGAGACGTGTACCCAGATAACGTAACGTCTCAGCTGTTTCATCGGTTGTCTATTTCGTAAAGATCGTTCTAAAGTTACAAATTAGAATCACAGAAAACAAAAAGCAAAAGAAGAATGGCTAACAAACAGGACATAAAAGAAAGAAAACGAAAAAGAAGGCTAGTTGTTATGCACGTTGTAGGCGAGCGCGTAGATGGCGGGTCTCCCAATGAAGACGGCTCTCGCTCCGAGCGCGAGTGCCTTGATGACGTCAGTGCCCGTGCGCACTCCCCCGTCGAGGTACACCTCGCAGCGCCCCCCCACCGCACCCACTATCTCACCCAACACGTCGATCTGGACCAGAAACCGTATTGGAGGACATTATGTAGCTGAACCGCTGATGCCTTTGAAATATTTACAATCTCACAATTAAAAAATTTAGCTTTGTTTAGTACTTGATAAACTATATATACAGAGTGGGGCATAAAAAAACAATCCCCTAGCGATTTCGCGATAACTCGGCCAAAAGTAAATATATTTC
>JAQIWG010002507.1:0-20204 GCA_034695025.1 Chamaedrilus cognettii | reverse complement strand
AGGTGTAAGGTAGTGTTAGAGGAGAAAATTTAATTATTATACAATTTAATTTAAGAGAAAAAAATCAAATGTAATTATTATTAAATTTGAATTGAATTTTGTCCATTCATTGTACAGGTAATGCTAGGTGTATTTATGCATGTGGTGCAAGCTCAGAATGCCTTCTTAGATTTGTGTATTCTGTTATAAGTTATTTAAATTCAAAGTTAATCATTAAGTTTTTTTATTTATAAGTTATTTGTCTGTTGCTGTCAGTATCTGCCGGTCCGCGATTCGGTGCGCGCATATTTGGTCCTCGTCGCTGATTGGCTGGAGGGTTACGCGGAGGCGGAGCCTCTGAGCGGGGAGGCGTGGCTTGCTCACATCAATCAACTCCAGGTAAAATGCGTTTGCTGAGGAGGCTTTCAAAATGACAATTTTTCTCTTAAATTTGGTGTTGATTATTTGAGCGCATGCGTCGGTTGGCCGTTAAATTATAGTTGACGCTTCTACGTGGAAATCAAAAATCGTTTAATAGGAATTATGTAAATATTTTTTAGAATTATAAGCAGTTTTATATCAAAATTATAACATTAAATAATATTTTCTATATTTTTGTTTAGTATATTATAGTAATATTTGCTATATTAATTAATACATTGTATATTTCTGTGTCAATTGTTTCAGATTTTATTAAATTAATAGGAGGATTGTGACATCGGATTGGTTGAAAATTGCCTTGACCTGGTTTGCTTGTGCCTGATTTATTGCAGTCCGCAGAGGCCTGGTTGGCAGAGTCGGCTGATTGGACGGGCTGCATGGGAAGTAGGCCGGGTGTCAGGGGTTACCCGTGTGGCCTGTGGACTACCTTCCACGCGCTCACCGTGTCTGTCAGCATTGATGGTGAGAGTTAGAGTTTATTGTAAGTTATGTTGAGGTATGTATGTTCTCTTGAATTTATTTTAATGTTTAATTAAAATGAATTGAAAAAATTTACAGTTTAGCTGCGCTATTGCTAGTTGGCAACTTTTAGAAAATTTGTAAATTATAAATGGTTTGCTAATACATATAGTATTGTTTAGGTGCGTGTCATTTGTTTTAACCTGTGACTAAATATATACGCGTGCATTTTTTTACACGTTTAAATCTAAAAAGAATACATGAGTATATATTTATTCGCTGATGTCAATCATCGGGTTGAACGTTAGAAGTGTAAAATAAATATGTTTTAAAATAGAAATAGTTGTATACTATGGTACAGATGTTACAGGTCAGGCTTGCCTGTAACGCTTTAGAATGGACGTCAAAAGCGATGACTATTATTATATGCTTAGATTCATTTGATTATTTGTCTTCATGTCGTGTTTTTCAGGAAGTGCTATAAAAAGATTCAGAGCTTAATATCCTCAGCCAAACAACTGGCACTAAATAATGCTAAACTGTATTACAGAGTTTTATTTATGTTGTTATATATAACTTGGACTGTAACAAGTGATGTTCCTGTGCGTGCAGAGCAGTCGCTCAGTTCCCAGCAAGTGTTCCATGCGCTGCGCGGCTACGTCGAACACTTTTTCGGCTGTCGCGACTGCGCCGACCACTTTTTGCGGGCGACCTCCCCTGACCCCTCGGGGGGGGAGGACGAGGAAGGTGTCATGCGGCTCTGGCGCGTCCACAACTCGGTCAACTGGCGGCTAGGAGCGCAGCCCAACCACCCCTCCACTGACCCATTCCACCCCAAAGTACAGTTTCCCACCCGGCGACAATGCCCCGACTGTCGTCTGGAAAACTCCTCGGGTATTTCTCTGAAAAATCCAGCGCGTCACGCCGGAAATCCCGATGCATCGGGAATTTTCAAGCGATCGGGAAAGTCCAACGTTTCCGAGGAACGGTGGGACGAGGCGGTGGTTAGAAGATTTCTAATCAAGATTTATTCTAAGAATATAGTCGCGGGAAACTCGGAGAGGGGTAATTCCTGGGAGATTTTCCGCAAAAAAGAACCGATTAAGGATTTGGTGGCGACGGCGGGTGCGAGAAGAATTAGGGCGCCGTTTGGAATGGATCGGTTTGACATCGGGCTGTGTCTGATGTTCTATCTCAGCTGTATGGTGATCATCGTGTGCGGATATTTGCATCTAGCGCGAAGCAGACGTGTGGCCGTGGCGTGCTGTTATCTCCCGGTATGAGAACGAATGACGCGGGGCGTGTTTGCCTCTGATCCGAATACTGTGTGCCACATAGCCATTTTGCGCTGCCATGATAGTTATTAATAGGAACTTAGGCGCGCGGGTAAAAAGTTTTGGGCGACTGTTACGCTTAAAATATTGCTATCATGACAAATCGCCAATCGTTGTACATTGCACAAGGGTGTTACACTCGCAGAAATGACTCCTTTCATATTTACAATTTAAAGCGATTTTTCTTTGCGGTGCAAGGTTTAGATGCTTTAAATAATTCATTTTTCAGTTTGATTTGGATCGATTATTTATCTAGTTTCCATTTTTTAGATTTATATTAATTTTTGCTTTAACTGTGTCATTTTTAGCTCAAAAATCGACTTTGCTTTTATTCGATCTATCTTTTATATTCTGCTTGTTCTGCTAATATTTCTTAATGTTCTTCTAATATTTCCCTCCGAATTAAGTACTTTTGTGTCTTCTACTTTCCTGTGAATCAAAATCTGCACAGATTTCATCTGCTCAAAATGTTTTTTGATGTCAAATCGTCAGATCAACCGGCTTTTTTGTGGGCATTTGGTAATGAGTTTAGAAAAATTTGAATGAATTTTATTAATAGATGGCACGCTTTTTATAAATCGTTCGTAATGCATTTCAGGGTGTCGGTCTGAATTGTAAAATTTTTGCTGATTGTAAATTGTGGCCAACGTTTCCTTGGTTTGTAATTGAGTTCGTTAATTTTTAGGTGTAGGTGAACAAATGTCAGAGGTTGTTTTGTACATTCAATTTGTGGTTATGCCACATTTTCGATCTGTGCTCCGGTATATTTTTAATGACTAGACTTACGTTTCTTGTGCCGTCGCCATTGCGACCTCTTTACGACTAACACGCGCGTTATTTATTGCTGGAGTGGTGTACTAATAGCGAGATTGGTGTAATACGGTGCTACTTATGTGAGGCTTTGGGTAGCTGCTACTCTTGGTGCTGGTTTCTCCCAACACAGATTTAATGGTGGTTCAGGATTTAGCCCACCCTTTTTGCATAGGCTAAATCCTGGACCACCATTTAATCCGTGTTGGAAAAACCAGCCCTTAGTGTCGTTTGTTATGAATATTAACGCACCTGGTGACGAATTATCAAAAGCGATCGTGGTTTTTTGCAAAGTCGTTGAAGAAAATTCTTTTTGCGTGCAACATCGCATTTTTGGTTCTTGGCGTGATGTAACTAAATTTCTTGTAAGGGGACCGACAACAGAATTAGTAAGCTAGGGGGAGCCATTAGCCTTGGTTACTCGATAGCATCAGTAATAAAATGAAATTAATTATTTTTTCATGATCTATGTAACCCGCAAATCATTTCCCTATTCTGAATCTATGCGCGGTGGCTTTAGTTGAATTATTGACTCGTTATAATGAAGGGTTCATTTTGTGAATATTTTCTGTTAACTTTGGACTTTGGATGAGGTTTAGGGATTAATAATAATATTAAAATTAATTATTAAATTCTGATCCGTTATTTGCGTTGGCATAATTCAGCGTGTGCGGAATCGCAGTAGTATTGTTTCGGTTTAGTTTCCGCTATTTTCCATTTATTTATTATGTATAGTTGTCTGCATTGCCAATTTATTAATTATGTATAGTTGTCTGCATTGCCAATTTATTAATTATGTATAGTTGTCTGCAGTGCCAATTATGTCTTGCTATATTGTATTGTACGTGTGTGTGTAATTTGCTAGTCTATCGTAATTAGTGAACTTCAATGACTATGACCTTACAATGGTTTACCTTCGGAAATATTTGCAGCTGGAAAATGTATTTGTAGGCAAATTGTGATTTTTGATTGTGGAATGTATGTGGCTGTTTTTTTTTTTGGTCAAATGACTTACTCTAATGCTGGAGTGCGTAAACGCGAGTTGAGACCAAGATCCAGATCGAGTTGTAGACCGACCAATCGGCGAGCTTGAACCAAAATCAAATCAGGATATAACCGTGGTACACATGCGTTGATTGATCTGTGTTATAGCTTGGTCTCAGCTCGCGTTCAAGCCATGTAGCATACGTTCATAAGTTTTTGGCAGAGGCTGTAAAGAGTAAATTCTTTGACTTTGTTTTTGGTAAATGGTAGCATGCATGCACTTGCGCTTTTTTAAGATTCATATATTCTATTGGGTAACGTTGCTTCAGCGTGTTTTTTTATCTGAGCGGACTGTCAGAATTTTGTTAACATTTATTTATCAGTTTTGCTGTTTTGTTGCGGTCTATCTCACCGTGTGCGTTTTAAACCTGAAAAACTCAGGTTTAGAAAAGTGTTGTTGTAGCCTACCTAGGATGATTATTGATCAGCGTTAAAAGCAAACCTCTCGGTTGTTTCATTTTGGAATCTTCTTAAGATATTGAAGATGAAAATGAATTATTTTCAATAATGTAGGCATACCTTGCTTTAAGATCTAGCCTATTGCCTAGAGGGTCTAAATGCTCACATAATTAAATTTCGTTATTTTACGCTCACACGACAATCAGAATGTTACAGTCTGGCTTTCTATTTCTTAAATTTAAGCAAAATATATATAATTAATTTTAAAATAAAATAAAGATTTAAACAAAATAGAAGCTAATACGAAACAGCATGAAAATTAAGCGCAATTGCCATGACCAAGGTCAGCATTCAAGCTTGAATTTAGAATGACGCGCACTCATTGCTCAGTTTCGTTACGGTCATATACTAGTCCTCATCAATTTTTATTTAATAAGCAAATTATCGTTTTCCATCAACGCTCGGCCATATCGGCAAATAATTTTCAAAATTTTCAATAATAGTCAATAACTTACGCAAACATCAGCGCAATTTTAAGTATTCTTCATTATTATGTAGAATCCTATTCTTAAAAATACTTTCATAAGAAATGTAACTGAAACAAAAGAAGAAAAGATACTGAAAATCATGAAATTTTCGCATGTATGTCATTTTGGTGAATTTCGCGGAATCGATAAAACTCGCAAAACTTATTTGAATATGATACGCACACGCTATTTATAACGGGCAGTCTTCGAAAACGTCAAAATTAAGTGTGGTAAAATTTTTAAGCGGCAAAACCACCAGAATAAAATGCAGCAGAAATTTCATGCTTTACAGTATCACAGAACCGAGTTTGTTGCCTTTATTAAAGAAAGGCTTCCATCAAGAAACACACTACATACAGTGCTAGAAAAAGACAGTGCTCACATAGTGACAACAGCAAAGCAAACAGCACTCGGCGCTTTTAATACAAACAACAAACTTCCAAAATCTAACGGAATAGTGCCAGAATAGCAAAAGAAACACAACTTGAGCGCGACTCAAAAATCCGAACATACTCAGCAGCGTTACCAGGTATCGTAGTTGACTGTTTAGCGTCACTAAAACATACCGATGATATTTCAATACACCAACATTGCTTATTTGACGGCAGAAAAAGAATCCAGGAACGTTTAGCACGAATTTTTGTCTGAATCCAAAAAGCAGAAAGCAAAAAGAATCTCTACTATAGCTGGAACTATAGTTCCAGTTTCCCTTCCCTAAACACGTGTGTTAAGACTTAAGTGTGTTACGCGTATCAAGTAATTAGAACACAAGTTTCAAATTCTACTCAATTACAAGATGTCAATAATTGTTTCAAAAATCCAAGCCTAGGTTTTTAATGATACCGATCATCAGTGATGCAGCAGAGCACTTGGATATATCACTAGATCACTAGATTTAAGGACAATTCAATGATTGTGAGATAAGATTTTAAAAGCAATTTCCGCATTATTTCAAGTTTTATATTTAATGACTCATTTTGCAATGAAAGCTGTTGATATTTAGTGAAAAACAATGCAATCTAGTCAGGTATTTTTTTTCAATATATCTAGAATCTTGAGATATTCCACCTCTGTCCCGATTTGAATACATTTTTTTAAATGGCGCATTTTGCAATGAAGGTTTGGGATATTTTTGCAAAACAATGCAATCCAATGATAGTTTTTGCCGAGATACCCAGAATCCAGGGACATTCCACGTCCTCGGTCCCGATGGCAACAATAGTCTAGAGTCTCACTAGATCCCGCCATCTCCTTGACGGGCCTCGTGCCAACTAGTCCAAAATAATCGCTGCCGGTTTTCTGTCCGGTCCTAATTCCTTCCCCCCCGCCGCCGCGCCACCCGTCTCCGCATCATACCGCCTCCGGAGAAACGCAAACAGCAGATCGGTGACCAGAAATATTTGCGCGGTGCACATAACCAGCGTGATCGCAAAGTAGAAATTTGCGTTCGCTGTCCCCGTCTCGATCCATAGATGCCACAACACTGGCGCCAGCGCGACGGCCACGGCGTACATGGCTGCAACGACTAAATTATTGCGCATGTACGCAGTTTCGGCGCGCCACACTGGCAGCAGTGACATGTAGAGAACCCCGTCGGCGTACGACGGATACGACTTAAAGATGGCCGCCAGCGCGAGAAGCATGTACGCTAGAAACATCGGGTGTTGGCGAAGTCGGAACGTTAGCGGAACGACGTAGATGAACGCGTGTATCTGGAACACGCATAGAAAGAAAGCGCGAAAGTGGTCGAACATCTCCGTGAAGAAATACCAAAACACGCCGATGTTCGGCGATAGATCCGGCACGGAGAAAACGAACCAAACCGTCGAACGGAGAAACTCCCAGGAGTTCCCCTCCACAGTGTGGGACGCGTAGAGGAGAAGAGCAAGGGCGGATCCGGCGCAAATCGTTGTCTGGATGATCGACACCGCTGCCAGGCTGTTCGGCGAATACTCACCAACGAAGCTTCCCCCTGCGCCGGTCATCAGCGAGGATTTCGTCGTGTTTTTCGCGTCGATGGTTGTCTTTGAGTCTTTGTTGGATTTCGGTTTGGGTTTCCCTTGGAAGGAACCGGGGGGTGGCGTGATAGGACGCCCAGCTTCAGATTCTTGTCGTTCGATGCCGACGAGCAGGAGAGAAACAGGAACAATGAGAACAGCATGGTAAACGGACTGATACGCGGCTAGAGCCACGCAAAACGCGGCTCCGAGCCTGGTGCCGCGCAGCGCGAGCCAGATGGCAAGCATCGCAGCCAGATTGGAGAGAACTGCCGTGCTCCGGGCGGCACAGGAAGCCACGCCGAGCGGGTTTAACATGTATGCGGCCACGACATAGAGCCGGGTGAGCCGGACCCTGCCGGGCGAAGCCATGTAGCCGCCAGACGCAGCCTTGCTTTGCTTTTCTGGCTTGGTTTTTTCGTCTGGTTTTCCGTCTTCCGCCGTCTCCCCGGATGAACCCTTGCCGGACGACAACTGGTGGGCTAGAGCCAGATCTTTTTCCTCCTGACGGCCTTGCAGCTTTGCCGTTAGGCAAACAACGCGATCAAGCACCAGAACTAGTATAACATCAAGCAGAACAAACAGCAGGTGGATTCTAGCCCCAAACAGTTCGTTTGCCCATCCGAGGAGTCTCAGAGTTAGGGGCATTTCGTGGTAGATATCGCCGGTGTATGGTGACACCCCAGCCCGCTGAAGGGCAAGGCCTTCCGTCAGGCGCTTCCATGACGTCACGGGGGTGACGAGTTCGGGTCGGTCGGACAGCCAGGGAGCAAGGGGGGAGGTGGCGAGCCAGATGCGAGCCGCCACACCAAGGGTTAGGGAGGTTAGGAGGAGAATGCGAGACATGGCAGACGACGGGGGCGAAATCTGTGCAACAATAAAAAATATATTAACACATGGATAGAAATTAGTTACTATTAACACTAATCTAAGTCGTTAATACCTAGATATAAACATAACCAGCAATCAAATAATCGTCAATAAACATCAGAAATGTTGTAAAATGACTGACCCCTCGTACTGACGACGCTACGACCTTTGAAATGGACACAGAATCTATATTTTATTTAAATTACTGTATTTTCTTCTCGACTTAGACATGGGGACAGACCGATTTGTCCAATACCGAGTCGTCAAAAATCAACAACGACCGAATCGTCGAATGTAGCAAATGCAGAGTCATTTTTATTGCAGCTTAAAGCATTAATATACTAAATACGGAAAAGCACTATGGACTATTTGACTAACAGTTAGGCTTACTTTTTAGGAACTCTGTAGCCGGACAACTGAGCTCTGGTTGTATGATTGAGACAAGCATTATCTAATTTTTAGATCTGCACTGCCTTAGACAGCCAAATAAGTTGCCGTGAAAGTGTAATATATTTTTCTACTTTTTACGACAATTAACCAATAATTGCGCTAAAGCTAACGTGTTGTAGTAAGTAATAAGCGCTGTACTTAAGTCTCCCAGTTGACCCCCCCCCCCTCACCTTGCAGCTATATACAGTATTTAGCAGCTTAGAGCTGCACAGAGCATCTGAGCTGCTGAGAGCTGATCTGAGCAGCTCTGAGCAGCTTTGAGCAGCTCAAGCAGCTTTCTGCTCTTTGGAGAGCGGAAAGCAGAGAGCAGCAGTGCAGTTGAATGTGGACATCCCATGCAGAGTCACTATCATGCATCACGAAGCCGTTAATTGTCGGGTCAAACGGCTTCACATCGGTTACTACCGGTTTGGCGATTGTTTGCTCATTGATAGAGCACTAGCCACGCCTTGGCAAGCCCATTCACTTTAGCAGCTTGACTTTCGCTCCAAAAATAACTGTAGAGTGGGATCCCCATTCAACCTGCTTCGATTTTTTAAAAGTTATAAATTTAGGCGGCGACGATTTAATCAGATTGCAATAAAGCGGCGCGGCGACGAAATGAGCGGCGACAATTCGAGCTGCACCCAAGAATTGGATTAAAAAAAATTAAAGATGGCGGCGCCCATTGACAAGTTCTTACATGCTAAATGCATGGACTTCGAGGATATTGACTTTCCTTTGAGTCGAGAGTTACTGTGTAAAATTCAGGTGGGCCTATAATGGTTTGCAGATTCTTGACAGATTAGGTGATTCTTTACGGTTTTCCCCAATGACAGCTTTCCCATCTTCGACAACCTGTGTTCGAGATAGGACTTACCATTGCAAAACTTGAAAATCGGCTGAAATTTAACTTTATGGGGGGTACAGGAACAACATGGAAATGCTCGGGGACGATGTGGGAAGGGTCGGGGACGGTGTGGGAGCGATGTGGGAAGGATCGGGGACGGTGTGGGAAGGATCGGGGACGGTGTGGGCAGGGTCGGGGACGGTGTGGGCAGGGTCGGGGACGGTGTGGGGACGATGTGGGAACTGTGTGCGATGATGAGGGAACGATGTGGACCGATGTTGAGATGCTCGGGGACCAGTGGCGTAGCGTCGGCGAAGGGGGGGGAGCTAGGGAAGGCTTTAGCCCCCCCCCCCGTTTGAAAAAATGAGGGGACCGAGGGGGGCTAAATGCCCTTTGGGAAAACTACAGATAATTTTCCCGCACGCACAATAAGCTAGATATATCTAGCTAGCTAGCTAGGAAGCTATCTAGATAGATAGCTCTCTATGTATATATCTAGCTAGCTAGCTAGCTAGCTAGATATATCTAGTTAGCTATCTGTCTCCCTAGCTAGCTAGGTAGCTAGATATATCGATAGCTGGCGAGCTAGCTAGCCTGGCTAGCTATCTAGCCAGTTGTCCTGACCTGTTGTCGGAGATGGGAAAGTTACCATTAGGGCAAACCGTAAATATTCACCAATATTTTTATGTATGCACTTCATACATGCGAAATGAATAAGAAAATTATTTATCAATATGTAAATATACCGATTTAAATAGATTTTAGCTAGTTTTTGACAGAAAATATATGAGCTATACGTATTGTATGAATATTAAATGATAAATCAATGCTATATAGTATTTACATATATATATTGCTTCAGCATTGTGTGCAGGCTCGATGGAGAGGCGCTATTGTGCGCCAGTGCATGTGCAGAATACGCCAGCAATACCTCGCCCTCTTTGCCGAACTTGAACAAAACCCTGCCGCTCCTATCAGCGTCACTTTCCCTCAAAATCGCCTTCTCTGCAAACCGGTCTTCCGTACGTCATCTTGGCACCGATTGCCATCGACTAACGACAAGGATGCAAAGGACGTTGAGAATGTCAGGGATAATATGAAGGTCAGGGACATTGATGACGCTGAGGTCATTGGAAAAGTCAAGGATATTGGAAAGGTCAAGGATTTTGGGAAGGTGAGGGACACTGAAGATGTTAATCTTGTCGGTTTGGACGTTTTAAAAAACCCAGTGGCATCGGCTGCTGTGGGCGTTGAAATTGAGTTTAATTCTAAATGTGCTGTAGCAGGGGGCCGCAGGGTAATGGAGCCCCACATGGGAGGCCCCTTGGAATGGGGGAATGAGCTGGGGGGAGTGAGGAAGGGAGGAGAAATGTGCCACAGGGGGGGTTCAGTGGAAGTCGATGACAGCAAAACGTCACCTTTTATAGGTTAGGCATTTTTATAAATTTTATAGTTTTTGAGTCACTAAATGTGTCTGCAACTAACTAGTATCTGGTACACAAATGATTTGCCTATGTATATAATATATAGTATATTTATGTATGTATGTTAATTAAATGTATATTCCGGTGCGTGATTTCACGCATGAAAACTTTGTCTATTATACGATTGAGATGCTTTTGCGGGGCAGTAAATGTGCGGCATTTGTGATAAAAATCAACATGGTTTGTGTGTAAATGATGCTGTCATAATTTAACATAATATTGCCTTTAGATTGTTAAGTCGTGCTTTTACTTTTCGGCTTTGATTTTCTCGCTTCGTTGTCATATTTTCACTGTCTAGTCCTTAATCTTGGTGAATTTTAAATTTTGTTTTGTTTGACGACTGTTTAGTTATTTGATCATCTTTGTTTAAATGCCGTGTTGCGTTTGTTTTCAGTCGTTGGATCGTCCGTTGCCGAAGAGCGTCACAACTTGGGCCTGGAGCTGTTGTGGGTAGAACAGGCTATTCACAGTAGAAAACAGGTTCCTTCTGCTTTCTAATCAATATTATTATATAGTACTCGGATTTCTATTGGTTTAAAACTATTGTTTGTACTCGCACAGCTTTTTAAGCCAAGTAAGTTTTTTGTTGATTGTTATTCCATTTTTTAAAGATCAGATATTTTTTGGTTTTGCGACGGAATGTGTCGAGCCAAATTTGCTGAAATGAGGATCAAATCAAATGTAGCATGTAGTGTGTATGTACGTTCTGTGTACTATAACGTGTAGTGTGCGTACTAATTCTTATAGGTTTCTTTAAATTCTGCATTTTAATTAGCCTTATCATAAATTTCAATATTTGTAGGTTTTATTTAAACTCATAGTGACGATAATAATCTGAAAATAAATAATTTTGTAGTAACAGTAATTGTCTAGGATTGAATTATTTTGCAGCGATGATAATTGGAATCAGTGGTGAAATTATTGTGGTAGTTCTATCAGTTCAAATAACTTTGTGACGGTATTGTTCTTTTAATTATTGATTATATCTAATCTGTACATAGCCGATCGATTTAAGTGAGTACGTTTGTATTTCTGTTTCAGTATTTGAGGCTCAAGAACTCTTTGGCTACCAAAGTTGCCATCACGTGACAAAGGAACATCAACACTTCTGACGTTTCTGAAATAGGATTAGCATTCTATAATGGGACCAATGTTTTTGAAATAGGACTCTTTCAGTTTATTGAGAAAGTTTGATGTCAATTTTGAGCTGTAATATTAGAAATTTCATTTCAGTACTTATTATTTGAGTATCAGAACATATGGACGCTGGTTGTTTCTCCATTTTTCACCTGTGTGTTTTCGTTAAGTCCTTATGTATTTATAAGTGTATTTGAATTAGAACTGCACTGGAACTATATCAATAGTTGTTAGTCGTTCAAATGGAATTGATTATAATTGACTGTAGGCATCGTTTTGATCAAAATATTTTTGGTATAAATTTGGCATTGTTGTGGACACCTGCTATCTGTCAAAAAACATATGTCTGCAGGTTGCGTTGGGTTAGCTTAGTGTATACTCTCATACACAAGTTAGTGTTTGAAATAGTCATTTATTTAAAGCAACTTCTGTAATAAACTTTCTTAATTAAACTGAACTTCGTAGTTAAATTTGTTGTTTTCCTGTGCAGACAGAAAAACATAATTTTATTCACAAACGTCACACAATGCCTAGTATATCCTCACCCAGTGCAACTAACGTTGAAATATTGAACAGCATCAACAACTAACTTAAAATAAAAACTGGCGAATCAATTTTTGTCAAATGTTTCCAATTATGAACGAACATTCAAAATTTGAAAGAAATTCGAACCTATTCAATCCTGTACAATCAAAATTTAAAATTCTGCAACAATGCAAAAAATTACACGTCAATAAATCAGATTGTCGCATCAAATAACACTTAAACTTCCTTAACAGAATAAAGGCATAATTAGATAAACGTTCGAACAGTTTTACTACCACCGAAAAACCCACAGTATTGCCCGTTGAACCAAACGTCTGTGCACATTACCAAATCTAACTACAAGGTGATCTACCAAAAAATGTGTTCTCAAACTTCCACACTTTAACATACAATCTGTACAAAATATTATTGAAGTTGTGTCAAAATCCCAGTTTAAGATACCACTACTACTAGGCAGAAAAGGATACTAGTGAAAGTTAAGCTCGCTATTATAATTTATTAACGCTACACTTAATCTATGCAAAAAGTTCAAAAAAGAAAGGTAACACTTTAGTTAGACCACCGTGTATGAAGATGTAAAAAGAACAAATGAACGCAAAGCAAATGCTCTTTACGTCGTTCTAAACTAGAAAGTAACTACAATTGAACACTAACATGACAAAATTTGAAACAAAACGTCACCGGTAGAAAGCAAGTTTTTCAAAGACGTCTCGTGATTCGTTGACATGCAAAAATTAAACGCAGCACAAAAAACGCAATGATCATTTTAACTAGAACATTCGCAACAACGCAGCGAGAACGCTTGCTGTCAACATTAGAACAAACATTTGAAAACATCGCAACTGTCTCTGCTCAATTAACTAAGAAAAGTTATCGCCAGAAAAGTAAATATAGAAAATAAAGTTGATTTGTTTTTAACCCTTATTCATGCAGAATAGAGATCCTATTATCTATTTTCACCCCAATTTTTTCTGTCCCAAAAACGAATTATGGAAAATGCCAGTTGATTTGTTGACATCTGCAGAATAAAGATCCTATTTTATCTTCCATCAATTATTTTTAGTCTTTTCCAACTTTATCCCAATGCCCACCAAATCTTCAAGCTTCAAACCCACCCACCCTACTTCGACGCTCGCGTCTCCTTCGTTCGCCTAATTAGGATGTCGCCGAACGGCCCCTCCTGACTCACGACGATCTTGCCGAGCTTCGTCAGCGCCAGGACGGTGTAGAACTTAGACGCGACGCGCTTGCGCTTCGCCCCTGGGGTCACGAGGTCGCCGAACCTAACCTCTGGCGACCTCGAACTCTGACCTTTCTGCTTGATGACGGCGAGAAGCTGTTCAGTGCGCTTGGTCCAGCGCTGCTCGTCGAGGTCGGCTAGGTCAGACACCTGTGGTGTTCAATCGGAAAATAGAAGCGACGCGATTGGATGAAATTATTAACAGTCTATTATGTTAACGCACACTCTATAACAGAACAATGATTTCAAGCTAATTTCACAGCGGCATATAGAAATTCATTGACTAATGTGGGCCTACAACATGTCAACTAAATCTGATCCCAACTTATTTAGATCAAATGATTTCGCATTATAGTAATTTATTAAACTATTGATTAATGTTAATTATCAACGATCAATGCTACCCGGTACCATACCAAAATTAGCAAGATTTCAATTTTAACCGCTAGAGTTAAGAGTTTTTTCAGGTTAGGGTTAAAATACGGTGAAAGTAGAACTAGTATTCAGAGTAATTGAGTACCGGTACACCATACCATTAGTACCGCGCTATTTAGTATAATATACTGCAGGCAACATAATTATATTCATAGGAAATAAAATCACAAAAAAAATGGATTAACAAAATGAAGCTGAACAAATTTGACTTCATCCAAAAAGTCCAGCTCACCTGCTGCAGGTATTGTCCCTCGGGCACAGAGGCAACGGGGGGGAGGTCCTCCTCAAAAGCATCCCCCTCTTCCCCCCCAAATTCATCCGTATCCATCGCCACTTTATCTCTCCCTCTAACAGTTCTGTTGTCACTCTCTCCATCACTGTCCCTGTGCCTTCCTTTGTCCTCCTTCACCCTCTCTATGTCGCTGCCCCTTCCTTTGTCCTCCTCTTTCACCCTCCCTTCATCAATCATTTCGCTCAAATCAATCTCCGGAAGGTCAGCCATGATCTCCTCATCTGATTGGACAACGGCCTGATGGTCGGAGCGATGGGATTGGTCAGCGCGGGGTAGATTCGAGCCATGCAATTGGTCGATAATGCTCTCGCTGAGGGACTCGTTTATTTCCGGAACCGGGAGATTTCCCAACGCGTCGTTGTCTTCTTCAACTGAAAGACAAAGAAAATGACGACTAAAAAAAACATAAAACCGGCAATAAAAAAATATATTGTTAAAATAAGTCACTGATCTTTCAACCAAAATTCAGTTCACAATACAGCAAAATCTTAACTAAAATAGAGCGCAATAAATATCGACTCATAATTTCAACCACATTCGACAAACTAAGATAAACCTTAAAGATGACAAATTAACGCAATTTTACAAAGATAAATTTACAACTCAAACAACATCAAACACCGCGTGAATAAAACCTCAAACAATAAACAGAAGCAAAATGACAAATTCAATTCCTGCTAACACTTAACTAATCATATGGAAGCTATACGGTTTTTCAAAGAATCCTTGCTTCTGCTCAAAAATTATATTTCTTTCAAATTTTCACGCCTCAGTACCATTTTTCTTTCAAATTATCGTGACACAATCACCAGAATGTAGTACACTAGAATCAAATCAATAGGGTGTTGCAAAAATTTCTTACCATTATCAAGATCCAGTCCCCTGCCTCCCTCAATGCTCGATAGCTCAAACTGATCACCGTCCAAGTCCGCATGGGTCTTCAAACATCTCGTGAACAACTGAAACATATACAGTTATTGTTGTAAACAGATCAGTGTAGCGCATGCGTTTAAGGCTATCATATCTCACCAAAACTGAATAATAAAATTGCGTAGAGTAATAAATTCGAACACAACTCAGAGCACGCGCACAAGTTTCGTTGCACAGTTCCGATGACAAATAATTAGAAACGATCCCATTATTGAAGGCCTAGTTATCCGAACCATAAAATTGTCTCAATTTAAACGTCTCGCAACGAATTCCCTACCCTTACGATATTCCAACAAAATTATTCTAAAATCGTTTCACGCTCTTCCTTTTGAAGGATATTAATTAGAGGACAAAATGGTTTTCTTTTATTCTTCTCCCTCAAGAGTAGGAAAAAATATGAAGTTGAACAATCTGATAATAATCCGGACCCGTGGTCGGCTACTGTCTGTCGCTCACAGCGAATGCTGTAATTGAATTATTGTCTAATTCAAATTATTAACTTTTAGTACTTTTCAGCCCACAGAGTTGACAATGCACGGTTTTATCCGATCGACCGCTGCTAACGCTTTAAAATCTGGGCTACGGTTTTTTATTCAATCTCTACCGGCTAATTCCTGACAAATTTTCTAAACTATTTCATTAATGCGATGTTGGATAGACTACTGCTAGTGTTCAGTTGTACTAAATGACCTCGATTTCAACGTAGTCTTTTATTTTGACTCGGAAATTATGTCGATCATTAGTACGAGAACACGGATGCGAGTCACCTGGCCCAGAGGCCTGGTGCCGAGTTTGCGTGCAGGCCGCACTAGCAGCTGCTCAAACCCTCCCGTCTCGGTCCACTCCATGTTCAGCTTGCTAGAGGGCGCCAGCGCCGCGGGCGCGGTGACGGTCTCCGCCGTGTCTTGCATGCACTCGCGCACATAGAGACTGGAGAGAGTCTTGCACTCGTCCACAACCAGGCGGCGTCGGCGCTTCACCTTCACGTGAGCGCGACCTGATTGAACGAGACAACAGCCAATCGGATGTTAGGCTTTACGCAGAGAGAACGATGAAATGATGTTAGGTATTTTTTAAAGGGATAAGATCGGAAAAGGCAGCGAGAAATGAAGACTAACAGAAATCTATGTCCGCGATGACGTCATCAGATGAGAAAACGAACTCTAACCCTATCATCATTATCTAACAAGGTGTGTTTTTATCAATTCAAACTTTCAAAAAATTACAAGCAACGAATGACGTCAGTGAACTGTGGCGTCATTTCGCGGCTTATAAGTAACATGATAAGTTGGATTCGACCCTTAGGCTTTAAACTGAGAGAACAGTGAAACAATGTTAGTTGTGTTTTAGAGGGACAATATTGAAAAAAAAACGTCAGCAGAGAACCAACAGAAATCTAATCCTGGGTGTTTTTAAAATTAATTCCCATAGAATGCTTCCAAGTTCAAACCATCAATTTCATGCAGAAATTTAATTTCAATTTAATTTAGAAAAAAAAGCACCAAAGCACTATCGAAATGCTTGAAAAAAACACAAAGCAAAATAGAAACATGTAGCTAAATAAGAATATAAAAGAGTAACCAAAATTTTCTTAATTTAGAAGAAAATAAAACATCCAAACAAATTAACGTTCACACGCAAGCGTCCATTCACAACCTCGACCAATCACAACCTCCTATGGTCACGTCGATGGGCTGAAGCACAAACTGTAGCGCGCTGTCTTGCACCAGCGTCGCTTCGGTCTGCGCATCTGCCCCCCGCACCTCCTCCTTGGCTTCGGTCTGCTGTCCTGCACATGCACCGGGCTCGCCGGTGATCACGTCTAAACGCAAACGTGAAAGAAATAGATCAGCAGCAAAGATACAGATTTTACATAATGGTCTCCAAGCGATGAATAGTAATTAATTTATGGAAAAAAAAAATCGGTTATAGGATGGACTCCTGATGATGATTTATTGATTTTCGAACAGAAAAAATTCTTCTTGTTTTAAAAGCTGCCCTCCAAATGATGATTTAATCATTGTTTAACATAAAATAAAAATTTTGCCCAAGTACAAAACGCATCTCTAATGGTTCGTAATTAAATGAACAAGCAGAGCAATCCAAGGCGCGCTATAAGTTGTCTGCAAAAAAAGAATAAATAAAATACAACGGACCTGCGACCGGCGCGTCATCCAGTACAATCAGGGCAATTGTCGGCTCCTCCGGCTCCTCAAACAGACGAAGGCCAGCGTGGTTCACGTCTGAACACATAACAAGCACCACTATATATTATAAAAATAGAAATTGACAACTCTTTATAAATGATTTAAAGACAAAAAGACAAAATATTTTCGGAGGTAACAGACCTTCCCTAAGAACCCTTCTTTATGTGTTTCGAAGTAAATGTTATATGTTATATGTTTCGTTACATATTTTACGCGAAAAAGAGGCAAACAGTTTAAGTGACCAGGTAGCAGTTGACACCGGCAGTCCATACACACCAGCATCGTGCAGTGCTGGGTTCTCTGGCGCAGTCGTGTGGTATTCCTTCTCCTGGTCGTATGGCAGAGCCAGACCGTTGAAAGGGACATCTGTTGTTGGAAGGAACAAAAAGAAAAACAAGTCAACCAACGGCATACAGGCAATCGTTAAAAGTCAGACGACTCCCTGATGTCAGCACAAAAAAATCAATCTTAGATTCTCTACCAGCAGTCTTCTTGACGTTGAATATGGCACAAATATATACCATACTGACATATTTGCATTTAAATGATGTCATAACTATTAGAAAATGCATCTACAGATATTGATGTAATCGATGTAAAATGTAGATACAGATTGTGTCAACACAATGCACTGTATATTGCACCGTATTCAAATCCAAGTCCAAAAAACGAGCTTTAAATTGCTCCACTCAAACACTCAAACGCAACTCAAAATAATCAGCGTTGACAAATCAAATAATGCTCATACAGTTATCTCAGAATGCAACGCATTGCATATATTTTAATCTCATACGTATGTTATCAGATATCAGAATCAGATCTGCACTAGCTCAGGGACAGAAAAATTAAGTTCATAGATGACATAGACATCACGATGGCATCCGCGGACACCGAAAGGATTCTAAACTTTTATTTTTAATAATAAATGGTCAAAATAAAAAACAACTTAAACGCTATCCAAATCGGCTGAAATCGTAACAAGACGATGACCTTATCTAGAAAAATTCTTGCAGTATTAATCCTAAGTGCATAAAGTATAAGAACAAATATTAAAATGATGCCAAATAGGAAACAAACTTAAACAAATGACGATCAAAAAAACATCCACAGCGCTCTCAAGGCCCTCTGACGCAGCATCTCGACTTAATATAAACCAATACACTACCGTCACGGAGGTGTCCCACGGTCGCCCCTTCCTGAGTCCCACTCCCTCGACCTGCGCCATGTGGGGTGCTACAAAACCCCCTGTTCCCCCCGCTCTCCCCCCCTCCATCCCAATCCTCCCTAACGGGACTCAACGGTGGCGCAAATCCGGAGAAATACCCGCCATGCGACGCCGGCGAAGCAAACCCAACTTCCGACTCAGACGCGCTAAATCCCGAATCCCGGCGATCGGATGACACCAACGCACGTGGGGCGCCGTTGAACCGTGACGGGGTTGACATCTCCCCATCGCTCATTTCAACATCATCATCATCATAGTAACTTGACCCCCCCCCGTTCAGCCCAGGCGGATCAGGACTCCCAAATCCACTATCAGCGATGCTGGCTTGCGAGTAGAGCATGGATTTTTCCGCCGCGTTCGCCTTGACGGGCGTTGACTGAGGTGTGGTGTTGGAGGTGACCAGGGGGGTTGTGGGGGGGAAAGGGTCAATGGTTGGGACCGTTCCTGGACCAAATTTGGCGTTAAGTCGCGTTGCGATTATGTCGTATGACATGTGTTTGTCGATGAGATCACAGATTGATTGCATGTCGAGGGGTGGATAACGAAATAGGGCTTCGGCTTCTGGTGTAGCTTGATTGGTACTGGCAAGGTCTTCCACTGAAGGGGATTAGCAAGTAGACGAGTTAGGAACAGATCAACCGACACAGAACAATCTGACTGGTTCTAAGGCAAGCTCAGTAGTATTAAGAACAACAATCCGGTTGGTGAGAAAATAATTTAATTTTGCGAGATAGTTTAGCTTGCAAAATCAAATTCTTTTCACATCAGAATAAAACGCCTTATTTAATCCGTCACAAAGACGGCATAACCATTGTTAATTCCTCTATTATAAAGTCAGAAAATTTTATCTAGAAAGATCTATCAATAAATTTTAATAGGACAATCTTAAATGAAAATCAACAAACAGAATCAAGTTTGCAAACAATGTCTCCATTTGAAAGTAAACTTATCTAAAGTCAAAAAATCTTAAAATCATCAGCGCTTCCTCAGCAATATCGCTAAACATCTGTCAAACGTAAATAATGAGTACAATTTAAAGAAACTGCCTGTACACGTATATTTAACAGAAGAATAAATTTTTAAAGTGCTTATAAAACAACCTGCTATATCTCCTTACAACAAACTACAACTTACACAAAGAACTCTTGATCTACGAACGAGATATAAACCAAGAACGACAGATAAACCAAGAACGATACATAAACTAAGAACAATAAACCATGAACCCAGAACGAGAGATAAGCAAAGAACGAGAAAGAACGAACCAAATGCATCATCGTTAAAGAGGAATAGTCCACGACCCATGTTATCCTCTCTCAGGGTGATATCTTCAGGCAGAGCCTGGTTCACCGCAAACCTCGCGTGCAGATCTATCTCCCTGCAACCACACAGGGGCAGGACAGCAGACTAACTTGTACTTATAACGCAACATAGGCGATACAATAAAAAATATCATTCTATTTAGATGTTGTTGCGCGATCGTAGTTTCGTTTTGTTTTTTTTGGTTATGTGAGTCCAATTTTTCCTTGTGATTTATCTTTATAAGCTTATATATAAGCTTATATATAA